>CAUYPK010127577.1:0-49641 GCA_963574355.1 Loris lydekkerianus
CTTCATCTCCATGAACAGGACATACAGCTTTTCTGTAACCCATTTTCTATTGACATTGAAAATGTGGATACGATTTACCAAATGGAACTGGCTGAACTACAGAATTGTGACTCTCTGAAAGACGCATTCAAGTCAAGCAGCTCTGTAATTGTGCCTGTTCCTGCGCCTAATTTCTATACATCTCTCCCTTTTGAGACATATCCTAATCTCAGGAACCATGCACTCAAAATGGCAACTATCTTTGGCAGCACTTATGTCTGTGAACCGACTTTTTCCAGAATGAAACATCTGAAATCTCCAACCAGATCTAGACTAACTGATGCACACTTGCATCACTTATTACGACTAGCAGTGACAAATACGGAATAGGACATGGACCATCTCATTAGCCAAAAGCAGGCCCCTAGTTCCCATTGAAATACTGGTAAATTTGTTGATTTAACTTTACTTGTTCATTTTAAATATTGTATTTGTTTCCGTTTTGTTTTTTTACTTCAAAATAAGATATGTGTAGTGTGCACAGGAATTTTTTTTTTTTTTTTTTAAACTATAGTTCGGCCCTCCAACAATCTGAGGGACAGTGAACTGACCCCCTGTTTAAAAAGTTTGAGAACCCCTGATCTTGAGCAACTTCTCTCCCTTCTCTAAGCCTGTTTCTTCTTTAAAATGGAAGGCTGAGGGGTAGAGTAGATCATGGATACTTAACTTACATAGATGGACTGCAGAGATACAAAAATACACGAGGGAACATTGTATTTTTCTTTCTTTTCTTTTTTTTTTGCTTCTAGATAGTGGACCCACAGCTTTCACCAGATCTTTAATGTGATGACGGAAAGAAACCCAAGGACCCAGGGAGCAAATAGGTCTGTTATGATATCAACAGGGAACATATGACAAACAACAGACTCTGAAATTGAGCTTTTGCTTCTTGGGTACCATACGTCTCTCCCTTGATCTGGTAAATGTGGACAGTGAGGGAAGCCCTGATCCTTCTCCTATGGAGGGTAAAGTTTAGTCCCACATAATGGTACCCCAGGGAAAGGATGGAAAGAACCTACCATTGGTGGCCCCTCTCTAGAAGCAGAACAAAGAAAAAGTGAGAACACACAGGACGTCTCTTATCACCCTTTGTACTACCTGCCCTATAGACATGTACCCTGGGATCACTCCATCTGATTCCATCATTCCTGGCTGTGGTATGGACACAAATGTATAGTTATTCAGGAGGCATGGTTGGGAAAATTACACAGGAAATTTAATTAGAAATTACCAGCCTGGCTCGCCACTTGTGGCTCAAGCCGCTAAGGCGCCAGCCACATACACCTGATATGGCTGGTTGGAATCCAGCCCAGACCGCCAAACAACAATGGTGGCTGCAACCAAAAAATAGTCTGGCATTGTGGCAGGCGCCTATAGTCCCAGCTACTTGGGAGGCAGAGGCAGGAGAATCGCTTGAGCCCAGGAGTTGGAGGTTACTGTGAGCTGTGATGCTACAGCACTCTACCCAGGGCGACAGCTTGAGGCTCTGTCTAAAAAAAGGGAAGGGAAGGGAAGGGAAGGGAAGGGAAAAGGGAAAGGAAAAAGGGAAAGGGAAAGGGAAGGAAAAGAAAGGAAAGGAAAAGAGAAAGGGAAAGGGAAAGGGAAGGAAGAAAAAGAAAAGAAATCACCAGCCTGGGTTCCTCTCTTAGCAGAGACGGCAAATGGCGTACTTCAATACCTACGACCATCGGGTTTCGGCGGCGGCAGAGGGTCCCGCAGCAGTGCTGGTGGCCATGGCTCCCGTAGCCAGAAGGAGCTGCCCACAGAGCCCCCCTACACGGCGTATGTGGGAAATCTACCTTTTAATACGGTTCAGGGAGACATAGATGCTATCTTTAAGGATCTCAGCATAAGGAGTGTACAGCTAGTCAGAGACAAAGACACAGACAAATTTAAAGGATTCTGCTATGTAGAATTCGATGAGGTGGATTCCCTTAAGGAAGCTTTGATATACAATGGTGCACTGTTGGGTGATTGGTCACTTTGTGTGGATATTGCAGAAGGCAGAAAACAAGATTAAGGTGGCTTTGGATGCATAAACGGTGGACCAGATGACAGAGGCTTCAGGGATGACTTCTTAGGAGGCAGGGGAGGCAGTCGCCCAAGTGACCGGAGAACAGACCCTCTAATGGACAGTCATTTCAGAATGGCCCTCCCCTTCCTGGATCCAACATGGATTTAAGAGAACCAACAGAAGAGGAAAGAGTTCAGAGACCAGGACTCCAGCTTAAACCTTGAACAGTTGCAATGCCCCTCAATCAAGTAGTCAATCCCAACTCTACCGTCTTAGGGGGGACCAGGCCCAGAGAGGAAGTCCTTTACAAGGAGCAAGAATGAGCCTGCAGCTGGGAGGGAATGGGGTGTGGAGGGTTAGAGCAAGACCTCAGCCTGGTGATTCCCCCTGGGAGACAGTTCTGCAGTTACCATTCCTGCGCCTGACATTGTCCTCCTTTCTTACAACAGCGCATGTGAATGCATGCAGCTGTTAACAAGTGGTTTTTAGTACATTGTTGGCTTTGCTGTATCTAGTGCCTGTTTGTACTTTTTTTTCCCTACCGCTTCCCCATTTTCCTTCTGTCCTTTTGCCTTCTTCTTCTTTTTTTTTTTTTTTCCTTTTGCCTTCTTGTTCTTCGTTTTCCTTATGAAGGAACTCGTAAGGAAGTTACGAGTTACAAAGAAACTCCCAGGAGTTTCTCTGGAGGATGGAAGCCAGCCACCACGTGGGAGCCATTGGGGTTAAAGTGCTGCTTCATTTTTCTCCTTTGCTTTCTCTTTTTACTTTAGACACACTGGACAAACCCTAGGCATCTCCTTTGATTTTTCTCAGGCCTCCTTTTCTGACCTGCATGTTGAGTTCTGTATTGCTGTGGCTTCCAAGGGGATAGTGTGTGTGTGTGTGTGTGGGGAAGGGGGGGGGGGGGACAGAAGTAACTGACAAATTGAATTGCATTTTGTTTTTATTCTGCTGTGATTGATATACAGTATTTGAGGCACCTTGTTTTCAAAACAATGATAAAAATATCTGTTGATCTTTGCAGATTCCTTCCCATTCCTATTTATAGGTAGTCCTGTCTCTGTTACCCCCTCCCCAAACGGACTATTCAGGAAAATAAGCTCACATTTCAAACAGTGGAACCTGAAAGGGTCATTATGGGCTATTGGTGAGGAATCCACAGAGAAGGTAAGACTGAGAAGACTGAATGCTTTTATTTGCTCTGTGCATTTTTGTTACTGCTCTTTTGAGATCCTGTCCAAACTGCCTCACTCCTTTTCATGGGGTGTTAAGATGTTCCTCTCTGTCTGGGTGCAGCAAATTGCCAGCTTTTTTTTTATTTTTATTTTTTGGCTGGGCTGAGGTGCTTTGGGGATTGAAGGGGGTGATGCTTCCACTATGCTAGGCAAACTTTACAGCACTGGCATTGCTTTTCTCCAAATTTCCGTTTGTGTATTTTGTGTTTGTTTCCTAGTATAGGTAACATGAGATACTGTGCTTCCCACTACCCCTTATATTCATAGTGAAAATGGGCCTAGAATCTGGTACTTTATTTCACTTAATGAATTGAAAATTTTACTATGCAGAACAGTCAAGAACCTTCAATTAACTATAGATGACAATAAATGTCTAGGTTTGCTGCTTCATCCTTCAGACAAAGTTTTGCTATTCCTATGTAGTGTCTAGCACTTACTTGGGTATAGGAGGTTAGGCTTTTATGCTTGCACACCTGTGTGCGAACAAAGGAAAAAAATTGTTAACATCAGTATGTCCCATTGGGAGCAGTTCAGGGGCAGCTAGCCCCAGGGGAAAATGCCCTCCTAACATGACAACTGCAAGGTCCAGGGTGGCCTGGCTTGCACTGCATAGCATGCTTAGGTAATAGTTGGTCACTAGCTGTCATCCTTGGCTTCTCCTACTGCATCTTTGTTACAAGGTCTCAGCAATCTACAGACCTCTCAAACCTTTCCTTCTTTATCCCTGTCAGCTTCTCTGCTTCTGAGATAAGAACCACTTGTGTAATATCAATACTTAAGACATGCATTATGTGGTTGTAATCAAACCTGATGCTTTCAGATGACCTACTCACATCTTCAATGTGGAAAAGATAAAGAACAAAACAAATTCATCTAAACTTCTGGGCAATCCAGTTGACTTTTAAATGTAAGAATGGAATTCCAAACACTTAACACATTCAGCTATATGACAGAAAGTAAATCTATGGATATGGTATTTTGTGAATGATCTTTTAAATAAAAGAAAACCTTACGTAATATTTAATGCTTGTCTTTATTTTTGAATGCTTTTTGCTGCTTGTGAAATTAGTGATTTTAAGTTTGAGAAACACCATCTAAGCTCTAGTATTGTTTAGAAATAAGATCCCATTTTTCTTCCCCTAACTTCCTAAAAATGTATTATTATTATTTTTTTTTTTTGGTAGAGACAGTCTCACTTTATTGCCCTCAGTAGAGTGCTGTGCTGTCACAGCTCACAGCAACCTCCAACTCCTGGGCTTAGGTGATTCTCTTGCCTCAGCCTCCTGAGTAGCTGGGACTACAGGCGCCCACCACAATGCCCGGCTATTTTTTGTTTTTTTTTTTCCGGCTATTTTTTTGTTGCAATTTGGCTGGGGCCGGTTTGAACCTGCCACCCTCCGTATGTGGGGCTGGCACCCTACTCAGTGAGCCACAGGCACCGCCCTAAAAATGTAATTTTCTTATCTAGACAGGAACTTAAAAAGTCTAGCAATAGTTTTTGGTTAGGTAAAGGAACATTTTATTTTCCAAGATGGAAGAAATCAAGTATTTATACATGTGCCTGCTGTTGACAACTGCTTATTTATAAAAAATTCTCATGACTAGTGGGTGCTGCATGGTTTGCCATTTGGTAGTTTTTCTATCTGCTTAAGTAAGCAAAGGTGAGTCACATGGACAGCGCAAAAGTTTCGAAACGTTTGGGAAAATCCCGGCTGTCTTCGGGTGACAGGGTAGATCTCAACCTTGAGCTAGGATTACAGCTGACTTTTAAGGATAAGGTGGGCAGGGCTGGTGAGTTCCTGGATGTATTAATTGCTTCCACTGCTTCCTACGCAAGCATGAGTGCAGAAGAGGACTTGGAGCCTCCCAGTGTTCTCTCTGATCGGGGAGATCCCAAAGACCAAGAAATCCTCCTACTCGTAAGTTGAGCTGGGATTTTATCTTCTGTAGAGATTTCCTGTGGCTGGCCAGAGACTTAAAATCCTGCGGTGAGCCTTCTTTCCAAGGGTCCTGTGTGTTCCCATCTCTGAAGGGCTTGTGGATGGTTCCCATGTTTAAAAAAGTCAGCTGTGGGCAGTGCCTGTGGCTCAGTGAGTAGGGTGCCGGCCCCATATACTGAGGTTGGCGGGTTCAAACCCAGCCCTGGCCAAACTGCAACAACGACAACAAAAATAGCCGGATGTTGTGGCGGGTTCCTGTAGTCCCAGCTACTTGGGGGGCTGAGGGAAGAGAATTGCCTAAGCCCAAGAGCTGGAGGTTACTGTGAGCTGTGATAGCACTCTACTGAGGGCGACAAAGTGAGACTCATTGTCTCTTTAAAAAAGTCAGCTGTGTCTCAGTCATTCTGAGGTTTTCAAATGCCAAAGTGGAGGTTGTGCAGCTGTCTCCTGGCCCCCCTGAACTTTACCCTTACAGTGTGGTTACTCCTCAGCAAGCAGCGATTTCCTTGGTCAGTAGATAAAGGTTTTTTGTACCTCCCTCCCATCCTAAAGTAGCTGGATTAAGGCATGTCCCCTAGTGAATGAACGAATGAATAGGGTCATTTTGGTAAAAATTTGTCCCAACCATGTCTGTTGCAGAGAAGGGCTTAGACGGGTAGGTAGCTGACACCTGGCTTCTCTCACACTTGCTAAAGAGAACCAAAACTTAATGGTGTGGCAAGTGTCCTTTTAATGACAGTCTCAAGTTTCTGAAGAATGTTTTTACCTCAGAATCCTTTTTGTCAGGGCAAGTGTTTCTCTAGGACCTGGTACTTGGTGACTCCTTTTGCTGCTTTTTTTAAAATTTCAAATTAATAAGAGGATACAATTTTTTTTTTTTTGAGACAAGAGTCTCATATCTTCACAGCTCTTGGGCTTAAGTGATTCTCTTGCCTCAGCCTCCCAAGTAGCTGGGATCACAGGCGCCTGCCACAACGCCTGGCTATTTTTCTGTTTGTTTGTTTTGCAGGCCCAGGCTGGTTTTGAACCCATCAGCCCTCAAGCATGTGGCCAGAGCCCTAACCGCTGAGCCAGCCCTGAGGATACAAATTTTTAGGTTACATTGTTTTCAATTATAAGGTAAGGTTCAAGTTGTAGTTGAGCCCTCCACCCAGGGGGTGTGCTACATACCCTCATACTGTGCACATTAAGTGAGATTCCCCCCAATTGCCCTCTCCGCTCCCCAGTGTCATTTCTGACAGTCTATTCTGTGGTTTGGGCTCCAGAGCCTAGGAAGGCAAACATTTCCACACCTGACTTCCAGAAATCAGGATTTTCCATTGTGACTCACAATGTTGTGTTTCTTCTTGGAGGTCTTAGAACAGGAAGGAAAGAGGTTGACAGGTGCACATTGGGTGAGGAGGGGGAGGTGTCAGGATTGTTACTTGGTGTCCACTTCCAATTTGTGAATTCTCAGTGGAGATTACTTCATAGAGATTAAAAAGAGCTAATTAGGCTTGGTGCCAGCCACATACGCCTGAGCTGGCGGGTTCAAATCCAGCCCAGGCCCCCCCAAACAACAATGACAGCTGCAACAACAACAAAAAAAAGCCTGGCATTGTGGTGGGTGCCTGTCCCAGCTACTTGGGAGGCTGAGGCAGGAGAATCGCTTGAGCCCAGGAGTTGGAGGTTGCGGAGCTGTGATGGCAGAGCACTCTACTCGGTGACAGCTTGAGGCTCTGCCTCAAAAAAAAAAAAGGTAATTAATTCAGAACTTGGGTTTTTCTGCTAGGTAGGGTGGTGAAACAACCCAACCTGTTCTTCCACAGAGGAGCAAGGGCCAGGCTTATCAGATTTTCCTAAAGAAGTGGGTCTGTCTTGGGCCACAGTTGGTTTTGTTTCTTTGGTGAAAAGCTTGGCTCTTCCTTTTGTGTTCTGCCCAATCTAACAATATTAAGATGTGTAAAGTCACCTGCTCTTTGTGAGGTTTCAGACTTATGAAACACATCAATCTTAAGAGTCTTACCTTTGCAATTTTTTTTGTATGAAAGTTAAACAAAATAACAAACACTAGGTACTTAATTACAACCTACCTCTAGCCTCCTTCCTCATCTGGAACTCCTAATTCTGTAAAATGTTACACAGACCAAAGCACATGGTTTATCCACGGCAGGCTTTTTCCTTTGAGCCCTAGAGAGAATTTGTTTCCTGTACTTGTTTCTTCCTCCACTGAGGGAGAGAGAGTTAAACAACCTAGCTTGTCCTCAATGAGATTAGGAGGAGGAGAGATCAGAAATTTTATAAATAGCACCAAGATTCCTGGGAATTAGTAGAAATCTCCCTTATCTACATCATACTCTATCGAATTTAAGAATATGCTCATCACGGGTTGTCGCCCATAGCATAGTGGTTACGGCGCCAGCCACATACACGGAGGCTGACGGGTTCAAACCCAGCCCAGGCCTGCTAAACAACAATGACAACTGCAACCAAAAATTAGGCAAGTGTGGTGGCGGGCGCCTGTAGTCCCAGCTACTTGGGAGGCTGAGGCAAGAGAATCGCTTAAGCCTGAGAGTTGGAGGTTGCTGTGAGCTGTGATGGTATAGCACTCTACAGAGAGTGACATAGTGAGACTCTGTCTCAAAAAAAAAAAAAAAAGAATTTGCTCATCAGATAAAAGTATACAGTGAAAAATCAAGTTATGGCTCAGCGCCTCTGGCTCAAGTGGCCAAGGTGCCAGCCACATACACCTGAGCTGGTGGATTCGAATCCAGCCCAGGCCCACCGAACAACAATGACAGCTGCAACCAAAAAATAGCAGGGCATTGTGGTGGGCGCCTGTAGTCCCAGCTACTTGGGAGGCTGAGGCAAGAGAATCGCTTAAGCCCAGGAGTTGGAGGTTGCTGTGAGCTATGATGCCACAGCACTCTACCCAGGGTAACAGCTTGAGGCTCTGTCTCAAAAATAAAAAAAAAGGAAAGAAAAATCAAGTTATAAACTGAAAAAAGATCAAGGATATATGTAGAGTTCCTACAAATCAGTAAGAAGAAAGCAATGCAGTAGAAATCTAAGCAGTATCTTAGGTATCTTATAAAAGATGAATATGGCCCAAAAAACAAAGCCTGGCCTCATTAATGATCAAGGAATTGCAAATTAATGCTTCAAGGAAACAAAATGCTGTTTTACATCTATTGAAACGGCAAAAAGTTTGTCAAGCCTATTGCTGGAACGTTCGTGGCCTCTTACACATTACGGGCGAGGGTATAAACCGGTACAGCCACTTTGGGAATGAACGTGGTAACTGAATGTTTCATACCCTACAATCCAGGGGTTCCCCTCCCAGCTACGTGCCCAAGAGAAATAATATTCAGAGCAGCAAAAACGTAAAACCAATTTGATGTTCATTTGATCGTAGTGGAGAGGAACCTATTCAGGTACCAGGCGGTAGTGTGCAGGATAAAGGAATGTCCCACACAACACCGGGTGGATCATAACAACGTCAGGAGGTGGGAAATAAACCCCAAGTGCTTACATCATGGTGCTTTCTTCAGATGTAAAATTAAATGCTCTCTAAATACACATATATGACCCCCCCAAAAAAAAATTACTTAGGTGGAAGGAGGCAGAAAAGATGGGAGAATATTCTAGATTCCACTGGGTAATGGGTTCATGAGGTATATTTTTTTCCTCAAATAAACTAACAGCTTTCATCAGGCTTTAAAGCATGTATGACCCTGGAAGTTTCTCAGCCTTAGAATTGTTTGGGATTTGGGGGTGGGGGGGTTTTTGGCTAGGGCCGGGTTTGAACCCACCACCTCAAGCATATGGGGCCGGCACCCTACTCCTTGAACCACAGGTGCTGCCCCGGGATTTTTTTTTTACAGATGGGATCTGTCTTTGTTACCCAGGCTGGAACACAGTGGGACAAATACAGCTCACTGTAGCTTCCAACTCCTGGGCTCAAGCCATCCTCCTGCCTCAGCCTCCTGAGTAGCTGGGACTACGGGTGTGAGCCACCATCCCTGGCTAATTTTTCTATTTTTTATACAGGGGGTTCTGAATATTTAAGCAAGGCTTAAACTCCTGGCTTCAAGGGATTCTCCTACCTTGGCCTCCCAAAGTGCTGGGATTATGGCCCCCAGAATTGTTTAGAGTTAGAGCTTCTGGCATTGCTATCTAGGTATCCTGCTTCTCTAACAAATGTGCATAAAACAGTCACTCAGGCTGTGAACTGAAAAACCTGATTTGGGGTGATGAACATGTTTTAGAAATAGTGGTGATGGTTGCACAACACTGTAATTAATGCCACTGAATGCATACTTTAAAGTGATTTGAGTGGTGAATCTTATGTTAAACTGTGTATGTTTTATTACAATTTTAAAAAATTATACCAAAACCATTGAGTTATTTAAAAAAAAAAAAAAAAAAAAGAGAGAGAAACCAAAAAACCTAAGTACCCTCAAATTTATACAACTGGACATGAACTATCCAGTTTTTGTGTGTATGTGTGTGTGTGTGTGTGTGTGTTTTTTTGTTTGTTTGTTTGTTGTTTTTTTTTCAGTGTCTGGCCGGGGCTGGGTTTGAATCCTCTACCTCCAGCATATGGGGCTGACGCCCTACTCCTTTGAGCCACAGGTGCCACCCAAACTATCCAGTTTTTTAAAGCTCATCTTCTAATTCACAGCTGAATGGTGGATGAGGCTTTGAGAATATGCGAATTGACCAGACAGGGGCAGATCCTGCTTCCACTCAGGTCCAGCCACCAAGGGTTTTTGGGTTGACAGCCCCCTTGTTTGGGGCTGGAAAAACAGTCCAGAGAGAGTCCAAGCTGGTCTATGGCCAGAGGTCACCTGTCACCAGCACCTCCCTGTGCACAGGCCCCCAGAGGAGGCAGGGAGCATAGAGCAGAGCAGGTGACCCCTCCAGGGAGGAAGGGAAACCCATACAGAACAAGGGGTCCTGGTGAACCCACACTGCCTTTGGGGTCTGGGCTCAATCCACCTTCTCCTCTGTCTTTTTACCTGTCACCATGGGATGGAAATGTGGCAACTCACTGTGCACATCTGAACAAGTGTGCACACAGACCTGGGAGGTGGTGACCTTGGCTTCTGTCCCAGTTCTACCAAGGGAGGCAAGGCATGCGCTGCCCTTCTTGCCCACAGGGTGGCAGCAGCGTGGTCCAGTTAGCTATCTGCTGCCACCTCGCCTGGCCCAGCGTCAATGACTGAAAGAGAAACCCAGCCACAGGCCCAGAGGGGCTCCTGAGGAATCCTGGGCTAGGGCATGGGGTTCTGAAGTGCCAAACCGTGGTCTCTCTAGCAGGTAGGATGCCTCTGGTACTTCAATGGCCTTGAGCAAGTTGCTTAATAACTAAGAGCACAAGGCATTGCCCTTGACTTGCTGGGTGTGTGTGCAGTGGCCTCCTCAGTGGCCTTGTTACTCACCTCTGTGGAGACTGGTGACACCCAATGGCCAGGGCTGGGCACACAGGTGGCTCTGAGCACATGTGGCTGCCCTCCAAGCCTGTCCTCCTCTGCCTCGAGCCAGGAGCCTCAACTGTGAAGTGAGGATGACGGGACTCCCAGCGAGGGAAGCGCAGGACTGTCCTTCCTTCTCCTGACCTGCAGCTTGGTCCCTGTCCTGCTGCCTTGGCGCCCGTGGCCATCCACTCTTCTGTTCCATCCGTTCCACCCTTGCAAGCACTGCCCATGCATCCCTCTGTCCCTGCTCACCCATTCCCATGTTCTTTCCGTATTCTTCTGTCTTATCCTCTGGGACACCCTGAGTCTCTGTCTCCTGCTCTCTCCCTCTGCGCGTGTCTCTGAGAGGCTGTGTCCCTCTGTGACTCGCAGTCCATCGCAGGCTCGGTGTCTGCCTGCCCCTCTCTGTCTCTGTACCGCCGTGTCTTTTAGTGTGGCTGTGTGTATCTGTGTCTCCGTTGTTCTTCTCTCCTGGCCTGTACCTCTCTTTCCCTGTCTTTCTGCCTCTCTGTCCTGGGCTCTCTTCCTCTGTGTGTTCTCAGTGGGGTGTGCATTTCTGCACGTGTGTGTCTGACCTTCCTGCTCTCTCTGCCGTGTGCCTGCGTGAGCGCCCCAGTTTCATTCTTTTTTCTTGGCCCATGGTGCGTGTCTCTCTTCCTCTTGGTGTCACTTTCTGTGTTTACATGTGTGTGTCCACGTCTTCCTGTTCTCTCTCTGCTTGTTTCTCTCTGACTCTTCCCCCACCCCCCGCCCCATCTGTTTGTAGCTGCGTCTGTCCGGCACAGCAGCGGATGTGAGGGTGATTCAGGGCTGACAGGAAGCCTGCCACCCTGCCCGCTGCCCGCTAGTGTGTGTGGCATTGGCATCAGCTTGGGCAGGTTTGTGGACTCAGGATGAGGAGCTCTTGACCTTCAGGTAAGCCTTACCCAGGAGCACCTGGAGCCTGGCCCAAGACAGGGTCCTGAGGCTGCCCCCACCCCCCACAGGATGGCCCCCCAACAGGAGTGGGAGAAGGCCAGGATGCCTGGTGCCTCCTCCTTCAGCCCCACTCCTGCCCTGGTGCGCTGGCCCTGCGGCACTCAGGGGGCAGCCTATTTCTGGAGCTCCAGTCTCTCCTACCCTCAAATCCCCCAGCCCTGCCCGAGCAGCCCTGGGAAGCCTCAGGGTGATCCTGTCATTGTCATTGTCACTGACAGAGACTGGCAAATAACTGCTAGAGCTCAGGAAAGCAGCTGGCCATGAGCCTCAGTTTCTTTACCTGCAAAATGGGCCTGTAACACTCCTTCCACAGGGCTACGGGAAGAAGGTGAGACTCCATAGGCTGGTGTTCCCAGGTCCTGCCCCAGGTGGGCTGGAGGGGGAGCTGCTCTCCTGTCCACTCCCACCCAGCCCCTGGCCACCCCACCACTCTGCCAGGCATCTGAGGGGCCAACTGCTGCAGGCCCTGGGGACTTCTTGTACCTGGCTCTATTAACAGGTGGCTCTGGTTGGCCAGGCCCCCAGCCACCCTGCCTTCCTCACCGAAATCACTGCCTGGGCCTCCCTGTCTCTCCTCTCCCTCTGGCTACCTGGGCACAAAGAGCCCCCTTGAAGAGGCCCCCCAGCCAGCCTCTGAGCAGTGGGCTAGGCATGGTAGTTCATGCCTGTAATTCCAGCACTCTGGGTGGATCACCTGAGCTCAGGAGTCTAAGACCAACCGGAGCAAGAAAAAGACCCCATCTCTACTAAAAATAGAAAAACTAGCCAGGCATTGTGGTGGGCGCCTATAGTCCCAGCTACTTGGGAGGCTGAGGGAAGAGGATTGCTCAGGCTCAAGAATTTGAGGTTGCTGTGAGTTATGACACCACAGTATTCTACCTAGGGTGAGAGTGAGACTCTGCCTTAAAAAAAGAAAAGAAAAGCCCAGAACAGAGCCCAGTGGACAAGGCTTCTAGCTAGGGTGCCACCTCACTTCACCTCACAGCCCTGCCTGTCTGCCTGCCACCCCACTGGGCTACAGCATGGGCAAGGCTGGAGAATTGCACAAGATGGTTTCCCAGGGCCCCTCAGGGCAGCAGGCTCTGAGGCTGCAGCACACCCAGCCTGGTCTGGAGCTTCCCCAAAGCCTGCTCTTTGCAAACCTCGTTCATATGAAAACTGCCCACTTCCCTTTGTGCTATTTTGGCCTGAGAACAGTGGCCTGCAGCCGTCACCCCACCCTCCTTACCCAGCCCTACCAGCCCCCTGGGGGCCTCTGGGGAACACCGACACCTTTCCTCAGGGGGCCCAGCTCCTCCCTCCCCCTTACCCCACCTGCTTTCAGAACCCAGGCAGGACTGGGAGGCAGGCACACGAATGTTTATTAAATTTCAGTCTTTCCTTCTTTAGAACTATTTTATAGGGCACATGGGATGGCTCATGCCTGTAATCCTAGCACACTGGGAGGCCCAGGTGGGTGGATTGTTTCAACTCAGGAGTTTTGAGACCAGCCTGATCAAGAGTGAGACCTTGTCTATACTAAAAATAGAAAAAACACTAGCTGGGCGTTGTGGCAGGTGCCTACAGTCCTGGCTACTTGGGAGGCTAAGGCAAGATGATTGCTTGAGCCCAAGAATTTGAGGTTGATGTGAGCTATGATGCCATGGCACTCTACCCAGGGCAACAGAATTAGATTCTGTCTCAAAAAAAAAAAAGGAACAATTTCATGATTTTTTTCAATAAAAAGGGGGTAAAGGAGTAGTCAGCCAGCCTGAGTGGGAAGTCAGGCTCTCTGCCTCTCTTGTTGTGAGCTGAGACCCCATATGCACCTTTCCAAGCTTTGCTTCCTTGGACGAGAGGGACTGGGTTTGGAGTTCTCACAGCCGGGACATGGGACATGGGATCCATCACAGAGGCGCCCACGCATTGGCCCTGGTTCTCCTTTAGACCCCAGCCCCTCCTAGGTTCCCAGAACCTTGCCACCATGAGTGTCTGTAGGGGGAGGCTCAGGCCTCTGTGTGTCTGGGAGCAGCCAGGTGGGCAGGCTCCAGCCAAGCTCTCCACAGTGTTCACTTCAGGCTACCCGGCCAACCCTGGACAAAGCAGGCTACTTGCCATGCCTTCCTGCTGCTCAGGGACTCCAAGGGACAGAGGTCACAGTGGTCATGCCCAGCCATGGCCCAGCCCTGTGCTACATGTATAACCTCAAGAAGGGATGAGCGTTCAACAGACAGAAGACACAGACCAGGCCTATCCTCATACCCTGTGCAGGCTGGGGGCACTCCGGCATTCTGTCTGTCCCAGGACAGCAGGCTCTGGGAGGCAGGAGGGCTCTCGGAGTGTTAGAGCTCTCCCTTTCCCTTCCTGTGACCTAGACAGAGGCCAATCCACCCAGGCTGAGGTGCCTGGGAAGGGCCTTGCATGCTAGGCCATGAGTTGGACTCGCTCCTGGGGTCTCAAGCAGACTCTGTAGTTGGCTGATGCTGGACCACATTTTGGCTGTCACACCCATGCAGGTGTGTGACCTGCCCATGAATCTGTGCCTGTATCTCTTTATTTTTTGAATTTTGCTTTCAACTGGCTTTTAATCATCTTAGTTTGAAGTTTTGTGTTGTTTTTTTTTTAATTTTCTTTTTTTTTTTCTTCTTTTCTTCCTTTAGCAATTCTCTTGCCCTCAACCTCCCAAGTACCTGGGACTACAGGTGCTCACCACAACACCCAGCTTTTTTTGGTAGGGACAGGGTCTCACTCTGGCTCACTCCAGCTAAGGCTGGTCTAAGCTCAGGGCAATCCACCTGCCTTGGGCTCCCAGAGTGCTAGAATTAGAGGTGTAAGCCATCACACCCAGCCACCCATATCTCTTTAGAGAGTAGAGTCACTGTCCTGACCAAAGGACAAAGATGTCCAGGATCAGTAGAGGACAGACAGCCACAAATAAGACGCTCAGCAGGTTATTCTCCAGGATGCTGTGACTGTGATCTAGGCTGGGCCACTTAGCACTCACTTGATTCCCATTTCACAGATAAGGAAACTGAGGCTCAGAGGCTTGCAGGCATAGGCAGGACTGGATCCTAGGAGTCTTCCCTCCAAGACCAGGTGCTCCAAGTTCACATGGCTTGAGATGGACTTGGGCCACAGAAGAAGGGTTTCGGGCTGGGAAGCGGGGAGAGCCCACCCTGGGTGGTGGGCACTGACCAGAGCGAGGTCAGAGGAAGGGAAGGGGAGAGCTGAGGATAACATCCCTGGGTGACTATGGGTCATTTGTGTCACATGCTTTGGAAACTCACTTCTTTCCACTGACTCACTGCTTTTGGGGACAGACCTCAGGTTGTGCCCAGCATGGCACAGGGAACCTGTGTCACATTTACCAGATGACTCAGGAAGCTTGAAAAGGTTCTGGAACTTGTCAAAGGTCACATGTCTAGTGAAGGGGCTGGCCTGCGGCCCCTGCAGGCCTCAGGAGGAGCCCTAGGCAAAGGTAGCAGCATAGAGCTCCCCTTCTGGAGTCCTTCCTGTAGCAGCCCCCAGTCTTACCTTCCCAGCTGTGGCATGGAGGGGCTGTCCTTACTGCTGGCCAAGGGTGCCATGAATGTCTGCCATAGGGCACACCCCCCTCAGAGATACTGGTCACCCTCAACTGTGTTCCTGGCCATGGTGAGGAAGCTAAATCTCTCTCTTTGGCTGGGGCGCTGTTTGAACCCACCACCTCCAGCATATGGGGCCAACGCCCTACTCCTTTGAGCCACAGGCACCACCCCAGAGGCTAAATCTCTTTATAGTTGCAACTATTCTTTTTTTTTTTTGAGACAGAATTTTGCTTTGTCATCCTAAGTAGAGTGCGCCCTGATGTCAGAGGTCACAGCAACCTCTCACTCTTGGGCTCAAGCAATTCTCTTGCCTCAGCTACCCAAGAAGCTGGGACTATATGCACACACCACAATGCCCAGCTATGTTTTTTTTTTAGTTGGGGCCAGGTTTGAACCCACCACCTCCAGTATATGGGGCCGGCACCCTACTTCTTGAGCCACAGGTGCCACCCCGTTATGTTTTTTTACAGACTGGGTTTTGTTCCTGGGCAGACTGGTCTCAAACCTGTGAGCTCAGGCAATCCACCCACCTCAGCCTCCCAGTGCTAGGATTATAGGCATGAGCCACTGTGCCTGGCCAGTAGTTGCAACAATTCTTCTTGGAAGCCCACTCAAGAAGGTTGTGCTTTTGTTCACCAGCCACGATGTGTGGCTGCATGTGGCTTCTCTGAGGCATGGCCATCACAGTGTGGCCCTGAGGAAGTTAGCCCAGTGCCAGTCAGGGGCTCAGGGCCCCCTCTCTCCAGATCAGCCTCTCCCCAGCCTGACTTGTCATCCCACTTCATACCCTCAGGCATGAAGGAGCCCTCCCTGACTTCCCTCTTCTCAGCTCCCATGACAGGCAGGATCTACGCTCACAGACGAAATGGGGATGGGAATTCCATTCCCAGGTTCCCCAAGAGGCAGAGAAGAGCCCTGAGATACTTTAGGTTAGTCAGGGCTGCTGGGGGCTCCTGTGCAGGCAGGGGCCATGGATTCCCATGTCAGGGAGCCAAGATGTGTTTGCAGAAGGCCTGGGCCTAGAATCCATTCTTTTCCTTTTTTCTTTTCTTTCTTTTATTTTTTATTTATTTATTTATTTTTGAGACAGAGCGTCACTATGTCACCCTCGGTAGAGTGCCATGGTGTCACAGCTCACAGCAACCTCAAACTCTTGGACTTAAGTGATTCTCTTGCCTCAACCTCCCAAGTATCTGGGACTGCAGGTGCCAGCCACAATGCCAGGCTATTTGTTGTGGTTGTTGTCATTGTTTAGCAGGCCCAGCAGGGTTCAAACCTGCCAGCCCCCATGTATGTGGCCAGCACCCTAACCACTGAGCTACGGGTGCCAAGCCCTAGAATCCTTTCTTTCCACTTAGCTGCTGTGAGCTCTCCAGTGTCAATTTGTCCATTTGTAAATAGGAGAACCTATTAAAAATGGGTGGTAACAGGGTGGTTGTCTGGATTAAGCAAGGTGTGTGTAGGACTGTGCATGTGTGTGTGCATGGGTCTGGATGGGCCCCCCAAACCCTCTAGCACTTACCAACAGTGATAATGCTCATTTGGGGTCCCTTCAGGGAACAGGGCTTATTTTTCCAGGCCCACCCGCGGAGCAGGGAAACAGTGGTATTGTGGCCTGGACTTGTCTGTGGGCTGTCAGGGCACAGTGGGGTCAGGAGTGTGGGGTGAGATTCCTGGAGGGGTGGCCTCTACCCATGGGCACCCTCTGTCCCCACCTCCATTGCAGCCTTGCAGGAGGATTCACCAGGAGCAGACATGAGCGTAGGGACGGAGTTGCTGTGGCCTGGGGCAGCATTGCTGCTGCTGGGGGCCACGGCTGGCCTATGTGTGCGCTGCTCCCGCCCAGGTAAGCGGTGCTGGGTGTGTGAGGGGAAGAAGGCAGTCATGCTGTATCCCTGAGACTCTCTCAGGCCAAGACCTGGCTATGGTCAGAAGGGGCAGGTGGATGGGCCCTGTGAGGCAACCCACAAGGGCACTGGTGGCCCCTCAACTGCCCCTGAAGACAATGGGGTTGGTTTACTATGGGGCTTTGGTTTTGCTGGGCTAAAGTGGCATCCAGGGGCTGGCATTGCTCCAGACAGGGATGGGAGGCTGGACTGCCTGCTGCCCACCTTTTCTAAGTTCTCCTCTTTTAAAAAGGGGGAAACAAATACCCTTTCAGTATCAGGTGGCCCAGCCCCCACGTCTTGCTGGAGGCCTGTAGATAGCATGGGGAGATAAGAAGAGAGAGAGCCTTAGGCCTCAGGTCTACCAGCTCCTGGACACTTGCTAATCCTGGCCTGTTCTTGCAGGTGCAAAGAGGTCGGAGAAAATCTATGAGCAGAGAAGTCTGTGAGTTGCTGCAGTGTCCTGGTGTATTCTTAAGGGCATTCCCACTACCCTATCCCTCACTCTTTCACTCATGCCTCCTCCATGCCAGGGTCTGGTAGGTCCCCAGAAGTTGGAAAGGGAGACAAGGGGCCCCAGGAGACTGTCTAAGCCCTGCCACAAACCGGGTCAAGGAGGGATCAGGGAGGTGGGGACATCTGGGCTGTGGGGCCAACCAGGCTCCAACTTGCTCAGGAACCCCTCCAGAGGTCCAGGCACCTGTGTCCCCAGCCTCCCTCTGACCCCAGCCCTGCCAGTAGGGGATACAGAGAACTGGGCACAAAGTGAAATGTAAGCCTTGTCCAAGGCTCCCTGGAGATGCTGAGGGAGCTCAGGAGAGGCTATGAGTGTGTCCCTTGTGGGATCAGGGAAGCCTGTGAGAAAGACTGGGAGGGTCAGTGCACTACACACTGCAGACTAGGAGTTGGGGGTGAAGCCCAACAACAACCTTGGGCATAATGGCAGAGCTCATTGGTGCCCTTTGATTAAGAGAATGAATGATTGTGTGCCCAGGAGGCCTCTGAGACCAGCTGCACATGTACATACCCCTTGGAACACACTTGTCATAGATGTAGCCTGGAACTCGTGTGCACCCTAGGCAGGCAGGCACGTACAAACTCACATACACACACTTCCTCATTTCCTTTTGCAACTGAAAAACCACAGTGACATTTGAAAACAGAATCTTCCCATCCCTGCCCTCTCAGGGCCGGGGTTGGACCTTTCAGGGGAGTTTTCTTTTTTTGGCCAGTTGGCCTCCTGGACTGCCTGCCTACAACCTCCCCAGTTCCCCTATGGCCCTGCCTCCTGAGTCCCCCCCACACCCCCACACTCCCTCAGTCCCTGCCCACCAGGGCCCATGATTAATCTTAGAGGCCTAGACAGGGTCAGAACTAAATGTCCCCGTGTAGGAGGTGGAACATGAACCTTAGATGTTCCCCTCTCTGGAACACCATTTCCTGCCTCTCAGGAAATTGTGATTGGGCTCCATCCCTTCAGCCTATATGAAGCAACTGTTGTGTGTACCAGGAAACCAAGTCTGACTCTCTCCTGCAGATTTAGGGTGTCCCTCCTTAATCAGGTCACCTGGACCCCTACTCCCCCAGGAGCTCCTCAGAGGCTGGGCCAGATATCCATTTTAGCCCAGAAGAGGAGCCAAAAAAACTACCTTAATGATTACCTAATTAGCTCCCTCATCTGTAATGGTGGCCTCTATTCTCCAGATGTCAGCTGGAGCTCCAGTCCTCATCTCTGCATTCCAAGCAAGAAGAGATAAGGACAAAAGGGGTGTACTCCAATTGGCAGTACCCACCTTTAAAGAGATTTCTCATAAATATCAACAACTTGGGCTTGCATCTCATTGGCCAGAGCTAAATCCCATGGCCACACTTAGGTACAAGGAAGGATAGGAATATAGTTCTCTCTGGGAATGGCAAACTCTCCCTGGAGGTAGCAGTCGGGGAGCAACTCCTTTGTCACTCCTAGCTGAAATCATTTGCCCCAAGTCACAGCTGGGTCCCTGAGACTCTGCCCTCAGGACGCAGAATCTCAGGGCCACTTCTCCAGTGTTGCCCATAGAACCCCCATCGACTATCCCTGGGGGGTGGGGATCCCCCCAGTGGGAGAGACATGGACCAGTTGAGGCCATGCAGGATGGATCGGGCTGCAGTTGAGCTCTAGCCCATGGCCCCATGTGAAGGGTGGGCACCCAGCAGGAAGTGTCCAGGGAATGGGGGCGCCAGGGGGCCTGTGAGTCTAAGGCCTAGAGGGGTAGCTCCTCCTTGGTATGGCCCTGGTCAGCTCCTGCTCTCTTGTTCCTCACCCCGTCTGTCCATTTCTCCTCCCCTGTGTCCCCACGGCTGTGGGAGGCCAGGCCCTGGCTCAGCACAGCCCTGTGTTCTCAGGCAGGAGAGTCGGCGGAGCTTTGCAGTGGCCCAGACCTATTCCTGTGAGTCCTGGAGGGCTTGGGGTGGGGGTGGGGTGTCCTGTCAAGGTCCCTTCTTTCCCTACCACCTTGAGACTATGGCCAGGCCTGATCTGAGGGGAAGGGGAAAGGGGGATCGGCTGGCAGGGCTGTGCTAGGGGCACAGCTGATATCCTCTTGCCCTTTGCAGTGGTTGGACAACCATGGTCAGGGCCTCTGGTGGACACAATCTCTGATGTGGGACCCAAGAGGTAGGAGTGAGCTCCCTGCCTTGGGCCCCAAGGGGATCATACACCTACAGAGTGATGAAAAGGAGGGCCCCGCCTTGCTGAGGCCAGGCCAACACCTCACTCTCCCGGAGACTCCAGGGGCTGGAGGATGTGTGGCCTGGACCTTCAGAGCCCCTCCTCCAGTCCCTACCTACCCTATCCCTGCAGGAAGGACAAGCGGCTGGAGTTCTCCCCCAGCTTGGAGGGTGAGTGACACTGGGCAGTGAGGGGCAGGCCCAGCTTAGGTGGGGCTTAGGTGTACAGGTAGGACAGGCGCTATCTAAGGGGGCCTATGGGGTTAGGGGAGACCCAGAAGCGGGGCTGGGTGAGTTCATAGGATTGGCCTGGTGGAGACACACAGAGGGGACAGGGAGCATGTGTTAAGTTAGGGATGGTGGGAAACACCTGGGCTGGCCCTTAGGCTGCCAGAGCCAAGGTGGGTGGGAGGCAGGGCACAGGAGAGGAAGAGTAAGCCTGCCCTTTCTTGCAGATCCTACATCCCCCAGGTACCAGAACTTCAGCAAAGGTGGGTGGGCTCCTGGGGGGTGGGGGCTGCGGGCTGCAGTGGGGGCCCACACCCCAGGAGCTCAGGCCCAATTCTTGCCTTGCCTTGCAGGAAGCAGACACGGATTGGACGCAGCCTACATGTGAGGGGGCCTCCTCCCTGCCCTGGCCCTCCCTCTCCCCACCTGACTTCCGATGCTTCCTGGTCTAGCAACCACTGGTCAGAGGCAGTGGTGCTAGAGCATAGCCTCTCAGGTCCCCTTGCTGGGGCAAGGGTTGTCTGTGCTGGAGCAAGGGTTGTCGGGGTGGGTAAGACTCATGCTGCATTACCCAGTCAAAGACAAACTGCAGAAATGCCCAGATCCTTAAGGGAGGTCACCTCATGGTCCAGGGGACTGGCCTGAGGTCACACAGCAAGGTGGCTAGAGCAAGGTTACCCTCTCCAGGCCCCAGTGGCTCAGGAGCCCAGAGAAGTGTGGGTGGGTGGATCTGAGGGGTGATGCTGACAGAGCCCGCACAGGCCTCTAGGAGAGTGATGGCTGGAGCAGCCCTAGCCTCACTGTCCCCCAAAGGGGCCCCCACCCTAGCCTACAACCTGTGCTACGTCTGTTCTCTTGGGCAGAGACTCCATTGCTGGTGACTACTGCAGCTGGGAGCAGTTCCCAGAGGCCTCAGAAGGTGAGACCGGTGGGATTGGAGGAAATGGCATGGGAGCTTGAGTGCAGGGGCCATGCTCTGGACAGGGCAGAAGGCTAGACAAGACAGAGGGGACAGCTGGGCCCGGGTTTGGGTTGAAATTTGGGTGGCAAGTGTAGGGAGGCTGAGGCTGGCACTGTTGGCAGGAGCCAAGGAGAGCAGGTGGTATGGGACGTGTGGGTGCAGGGTTGGGGGGGTGGAGTGGGCCGCAGGGGAGGAAACCAGAGGGGCAGCTGGGAGTGGGGGAGGCCAGGCATATCCTGCTGGGCTGGCCCTGGTAGGGGGCAGATGTGCTAATGGGAGCTAAGTTCTGTGGGCTGAGGACGCGGGAGCCTCAGCCTCAAACACCTTTGCTTCATAGAAAGAGAAACTGAGGGCTGAGGGTGGGCAGTGTCTGCTGAGAGGTGCACAGGCCTGGGTCTGAGTCCAGCTCCCTTAACTGGCTCCTGCCAGGGCCATGCTGGGGCAGGTATTGGGTGGTCCTCTCCCACCATAGTCACTTCTAAACTGGGGGGCTCATTTCTTGGAGTTCCTTTGTCACAGATGGGCCATTGGGTATAGGCAGCAGCCAGAGCTCATCTTCCAGGGAGTGATGGGGTACCAGGCTCTGAGGGGACACAGCAGGCCGGGGTCCCTGAACAGAGTGCTCCACAGCCTGCCCACCTCATCTGGAGGAGCCCAGCTCCCTCCTGGCAGCATCTTCTGCTCCCGATGCTCCATCTCTATTCCCCGATGGAGATGAACCTCTGAGGCTGCCACCTGCCTTCTACCCTCCAGATGCCCATTGTGGGCTTGAATTATGGCCCCTTTCCCTACAGCCTCCTTCCCAGTGCATTCACATGGGACCTCCCTCAGCACAGAAGGAGCCTGCGAGCAGGGGCCAGGCCAGACCTATTAGGAAATTTATCCGGAAGGCTCAAGGCTCTGGGGGACCCTGAAGGCTGGAGCTCGGTGGACTGGTCATCTGCAAATGGAGGGCAGGACAGAAGAGGAAGGTTGAGCTGGGTTGTCCTGTGGGGCCCACCCACAACCTGTACCCTCCCCTCTCTCCCTGGCAGACAACGATGATGCCAATTCCTACGAGAACGTGCTCATCTGCAAGCCCAGAAGCCCAGGACCAGGTGAGGTTGCCCTGCCCCAGGAAAGCAGGTGGGGAGAGGCGGGACTCCTCAGTCAGGTCTGCTGCTCAAAGCCCAAGGGTTCTCCAATATCTCCTACCTCTGGTGCCTTTAGGTAGAGTATTGCTGATGGGGAGGAGGCCCCATCAGCTCCTGGTGACCCAGTGGGAGTGAGCTGAGGGGGCCCTGCACCACTGCAGCTGCCCAGCACGAGGGTGGCTTTCATGGAGGGGCAGCCACAGTCCCTCCCTGGCCCTGAGGACTAGCAGGTGGCTGTCCCTCCTCCAGTCCCTGTGCTCTCCCTGCAGACACTGAGGAATCTGAAGATTATCAGAACTTGGCATCCATCCATCAGTGGCGGGAGTCCAGGAGGACTATGGGTATGTGGCCCAAGAGCTGGGCCTGGCAGGTGGTCTGCTTAAGTAGGCTCGTAGGGGCTAGCCTGGGATGGCTGGGCTGGGTGTGCTTCCATCCGGCCGGTTCAGCTGATCCTGCAATGGAGCCACCAGTGTGCCAGCAGCTGCAGAGGCCTCCTGCGGACGGCTCTGTGGAGTCTAGGGGTCTGAGCCCAGGGACTTGGCTGAGGGAACAGTGCAGGTGTGTCTGTGTGAACCACCCAACCACCCTTCTGCCCACTGATTCACAGAGCAAGTCTGGAGCAAAGCACCGCCCTCCCCAGGAAGCCCAGATGAGGATGGAGATCCAGATTATGTGAACGGGGATGTGGAGGCCAGGGAAGCCTAGGGAAGCCTCTGAAGGAAGGTATAGCCCTCTCTTTCTTGCCACCTGGGGCCGGGGGGCGTGGGTCTCTCTAGGCTCCTGGGTATCCAAGGGGAGAGCAGAGGGTACACCAGGGACCACCAGGGCCAGGGGTGGCAATAGTGGGGGCTGGGGCAGGGGCAGGGGCGAGATCCTGATATGCTTTGAAGGAGGTATGGACGGGTGTGGGTGTGAAACCCTGGTGAGGGCTGCAAGTCTGCCAGAGTGATTTTCACTGTCATATGCAGATCTGGGAGGTATTGGTGATCAAGTTTTACAGGTAAAGCTAGGAGTTTATTTTTGGACAAGTTAAGTTTGAGATGACCATTCAGGAGGGATAGGAAACAAGCAGGTAAATAACTGAGCCTGGACTCAGGAGAGAGGATCAGATTTAAGACATAGCTTTGGACCCTGTCACCGCATAGAGGATCTAGAAGGAAAATGAGTTGACAGTCACCAAGGGAGGGAGGGAGAGAAGAGGATACAGCATGGACCCTGAGGTTCCCCCTGGCCGGAAGGGGGAAGCTGGAGAAGCACCAATCACAGGGCTCGAGGAGGGAATAGCACAGAGAAGTTGTGAAGACAGAGCTGAGTGTTGGTGGACATCAGTGACAAGGGCAGTTTTTGTGACATGGTGGGGAGAAGGCCTGTGTGCAGACAGTGGTACAGATAAATCTTCAAGAAGTTCTAGTTCTACTTTAGGGGCGGCACCTGTGGCTCAGTGAGTAGGGAACCGGCCCCATATACTGAGGGTGGCGGGTTCGAACCTGGCCCCAGCCAAACTGCCATAACAAAAATAGCCGGGTATTGGGTGGGCACCTGTAGTCCCAGCTACTCAGGAGGCTAAGGCAAGAGAATCGCCTAAGCCCAAGATCTGGAGGTTGCTGTGAACTGTGATGCCAAGGCACTCTACCAAGAGCGACAAAGTATGACTATCTCTTAAAAAAAAAAAAAAAAAAGAAAGGAAAAAGAAGTTCCATTTCAGCCAGAAGAGGTGGCTCACACCTATAATTCCAGCACTCTAGGAGGCCAAGGCAGGTAGATCACTTGAGCTCAGGAATTGGGAGACCAGCCTGAGCAAGAGTAAGACCCCATCCCTCAAAGATAGAAATATTAGCCAGGGATTGTGGTGGGTGCCTGCAGTCCCAGCTCCTTGGGAGGCTGAGGCAAGGGAATCACCTGAGCCCAAGAGTTTAAGGTGGTTGTGAGCTATGACACCACAGCACTCTACCCAGGGTGACAGAGTGAGACTCTGTCTCAAATAAATAAATAGAAGTTCTACTTTAGAGAGGAGCAGAGGAAGTGGGGCAGGAGCTAGGGGATTGCAAAGGTTTTTAGAAAAAAATATAGTATGTCATGTGTTAGCCAAAAAGCTACAGTGAATTCTGGGCAGGGCAGTGGCTGATGAGACCTATCTAGCCAAATGCTATCCCTGCAGAGGAGGCGTGGACACTGCCTTGCTTTCAAGGTGTGATGACTAAAAGGCTGGGGGGACCCAATGGCTGGGGTCAAGTGAGGAAGGTAGTTGTCTCAGGGCCTTATGCAACTGGATAGACCCTTCCCATGCATCAGGGAAAGGACAGATCTGGAAGTATCTGCCACAGACCTGTCTGGCCGCTCTGCAGAGGGAGTCCCTGAACTGAGGGCAGGTGGTTATGATAACCAAGCCTTGGTCAGGATCAGGATTTCAAACTCTAAGTGGAAGAGCCTGGAATAAGGAACCCAGCTGAGGCCGCTGGGGGAGGGAATGCATTTTGCTCTTGGCTGGGAGGCAAGAGGGCTGCTGAGTGCTGACCCCAAACCAGCCACTCTTGTTCCAAGGGGACAAGATAGAGGCCAAGACACATTTTTACATTAAATAAACTCTTTTCCTTTCCATTGAAAGAGCCCAGGCAAGGAGTGTAGAGGAGCACCACGCTCATGGAACTGTTGGGTCACCTCCCAAGGATCATTTTCCACAGCTGCTCAACTTTGAGGCTCCTGCCATGACTACTCTTGGGACACCACCCCCTCCTGAGGACCACCCATCTATGATGATGCAACCAGGAAAATGACAGTTACTTGTAGAATTGCCAAAAATACAGCCCACCACTGTCCCTGAAGCCCCAACCCAGGCTCTCTTGGGACAGGATGGGCTCTTGCTTTGGTGGGGTGCCTAGGATTTAGGGCAAGCTGCAGCCCTGTTCCCCGTATCTCAAACATGTCTAACACTGATAGTTGTGTCCTTTTTGCTTTGGATTTGAATCCCAAGTTGTTAGGATTTTTAATGACTGATAATCTTGTACAGTTAATTTATATAGGCAATCATATTTAATATTCTGAATTTCAAGGTAGACTTAAGCATTACAGGTAGTTACCTAACACCCTGGTTAGGCAGAGCCCTGGGTCTCCCTCTGTCCCTTAGTGGAGACTTCCCCTTTCTTTAGGCCTCAGCCTGCTTGGGAAATGAAACTATATAGCCACCCATATGACCCACCTGTGGAAATGCTATCTGCTGTGGACAACAGTCTGGAGAAGTGGCAGTCAGAGAACAGCCAAAGGCCCAGGAGAGCAGCTCGCTCCCTGCTCGGAATCCTCCTCTGCCCCAGGCCCTGATCAGGCAGCAGCACGACCATCTCAAGGGAGGGGCAGGGACCCAGAGGGAGCTTCTGAGTTAGGACACAATGCCTCCTCCCACCGAAAGGTCTCAATAAACCATTTTAATTAAGAGTAGCAATTCTCCTGGGTCTGCTTTCCCCTGCTTTAGGTAAAAAACTTTTTGAGGGAATGAAGATGAAACTTCTTATTGCACAGAAAGGGACCCTGAGGCCAGAGAGGAAGGTTCTGGGTGCAGACCTCCTCCCAGTATGACATGATTTCTCCTATGAGAAATTAATGCCACATGTTAGAAAATTAGGAAAACACCTAGAGCCCAACTCTTGTTACTTCACACCCTAAAGTTCTGACCTCACAAGCTCAGAGACAAGAACCTCTACTGTGAGCTCCAGGCTGAGCAGAGGTGTGGGCAGGTACGGGCGTGCCAGCACTAGAGAGAAAACACAGGGGCAATCTTGCCTTTGCTGTCCCCAGTTGGGGGAACCAGATGGCTCTCTGGGCCCAGTGTCCTTACCTGCAAATTGGGGATATAACCATCCCTTTACCTAATAGGGATAATGAAGGTCCAGGTAACAACACTGAAAAGGTATATACTATGCTTTGTGGTTTACAAGGGCTTTAATACATTTTTTTTTTTTTTAAGAGACAGAGCCTTACTTTGTCACCCTCAGTAGAGTGCTGTGGCATCACAGCAACCTCCAGCTCTTGGGCTTAGGTGATTCTCTTGCCTCAGCCTCCAGAGTAGCTGGGACTACAAGCGCCCGCCACAACACCCAGCTAGTTTTTTTGTTGCAGTTTGGCCGGGGCCGGGTTTGAATCCACCACCCTCAGTATATGGGGCCGGTGCCCTACTCACTGAGCCACAGGTGCCACCCAGGGTTTTAACAATTTTAAATGTCTTTGTCTTAACTGAAAACTTAACTCAAAAAGCTGGTAACCCTAGAGACATTTGTGTCTGAATAGTGTCCCTATTCAAACGTGGTCTGGGTGGGAGACCAGTATCACTTGGGGAGGCCCGCCCAACTGCTCTGTGTTCAGATCAGGACAGAGACATGTCTGGAACCCATGAAAGGGCTGGAGTGAATTTAAGAGGATGAGACAGGCAGGGACAGCCACAGCTCTGTGGCCTTTCTTCTAGGAGTCCATAAGATACACACGTTTCAGTCAAAGCTCTCCACACAGGACCACCACTCACAGAAGTAGTCATCCCCACCCCCTACAGTTACCATCCTAAAACAATACCTGGGTGTTGCTTGAGAAGAACCCAAGGAGGGGTAGCAAGAAATAAACATGGCCCTGTGTGGATAACTCTGTGCAAGTGGACAGTGCAAATTCACCATGTCACTCTCTTTACTCTTAGAAACAATTGAAATTTTTCAGAATTAAAAAAATAGGAAAAGAAATAGTACCTTGAAAAAAAAAAAAAAAGCAATTCTAGGGGCCGGGCGCAGTGGCTCACGCCTGTAATCCCAGCACTCAGCACTCTGAGAGACTGAGGCGGGTGGATTACCAGAGTTCAAGACCATCTTGAGCAAGGGTGTGACCCCATCTCTAAAAAATAGCTGGGCATTGTGGCAGGTGCCTGTAGTCCTAACTACTCGGGAGGCTGAGGAAAAAGAATTGTTTGAGCTCAAGAGTTTTAGGTTGCTGTGAGCTATGTATGATGCTATCAAGGGAGACAAAGTAAGACTCTGTCTCAAAAAAAAAAAAAAAAGGCAATTCTACAATTTTACAAGTTAATATAAAACTCACTGGAAAATTCTCAAGCAATAACTACACACAACTACATGGGAAAGGTGACATGGTAGCATTTTCCTGAGGCCATGAGTTACGCCTTGACTCCATGAAGTAGCTTGGCAAGCCCTTTTAAAGGGTTCATCACCCCTACTGTTCTGAGAAATCTATGTAAATTATCAGGAAATGATAGCAAACTGCCCCCACTCCACAGAACCAGTCTCTCAGGCTTCTAGAAAAATTGAGATTATCTTTCCTAGCCTACCATCGAATAGTTGTTTCTACTTAAAGAACATGGCAGGGAGGGGGATAGGCAGAGATAAGAAGCCAGTTTTCAGCCAGGCACAGTGGCTCATGCTGGTAATCCTAGCACTCGAGGAAGCTGAGCCAGGAGGATCCTTTGAGCTCAGATGTTTGAGACCAGGCTGTGCAAGAAAGAGACCCTGGCTCTACTAAAAATAGAACAATTAGCCGGCCATTGTGGCCGGTGCCTGTAGTCCCAGCTAATGGGGAGGCTGAGGCAGGAGGATTACCTGATCCCAGGAATTTGAGGTTGCTGTGAGCTAGGCTGATGCTATGGCACTCTACGCAGAGCGGCAAAGTCAGACTCTTGTCTTTAAAAAAAAAAGCTAGTTTTCCTGGAGGCCTCATGTGGTCACCTTACTGCCCACAAATGCTGCAAGACTTTATTAGCTTAAAATGTCAACCCACAAACACACAGATCAGCTGCCCCGCCCCTAAGCTTCTGTGGTGCC
Source organism: Loris lydekkerianus (assembly GCA_963574355.1). Taxonomy (NCBI): domain Eukaryota; kingdom Metazoa; phylum Chordata; class Mammalia; order Primates; family Lorisidae; genus Loris; species Loris lydekkerianus. Next base: position 27,953 of record CAUYPK010127577.1, read on the forward strand.
TTTCTGTCCCTTCACCACTTGGACAAGTCTGAGGTTGAATGCAAACAGTTGTGGAGTAGAGACCTGGTAGAAACAATGTAAAAGCCACGATAGTTTAAAGCATGGAGAGTACTGGCCCCGGTTGAGGTGGCATTTTCCTCACCCGATCAGAGGGCTGTGACTCCTGTATTTCAGGGAGGAGGTTTCTTGTAACAGTCAGTGAAGTCTCTGCTCTAACTGGCCACTGGCACCATTGTCTTCTGACACAGCCTGGCCAGGAGCCCTGCCATCTGCAGAAGGGAGTTCACTCCTTCTGCTACTTTCATATGAGTGTATCCAATTTCCTGAAAAACAAACCAATTTAAGTCTGGTTTAATAAGTGAGGGGGTTTATTTTTAAAATCTGAACTAAGAGTGTGCTTAGAAGTGATACAATGAACTCAACCTCCAGCTGGAAAATAAAAACTAAGATGTACCAGATCATGTTTAACTAAGCTTACATTTATTTCCTAAAAGGATACTGATATTTCTCTGAGAGAGAGCGTTAAGAGGACTGGCTGGGGGGCTCGCACCTTCAATTCTAGCACTCTGGGAGGCTCAGGCAGAAGGACTAATTGAGGCTAGGAGTTTGAGACCACTCAGAGCAAAAGTGAGCCCCCCCATCTCTATGAAAAGAAAAAAATAGGAAAATTAGTCTTAGTTACGTGGAAGGCTGAGGCAGGACGACTTGAGTCCAGCAATTTGAGAGGTTGAAGTTGCACTGAGCTGTGATCATACCACTGCACTCTAGTTTGGGTGACAGAGTGAGATTATGTCTCGAAAAAGAAAAAAGAGTAGCAGTTCTTCCAGTGTGAACTTATTCACGTTCACACTTAACTCATGTATGCAAATGATTATAGTGGCTTTATTCATAATCAGCATAATATGGAAACCCCACAGTCCTTCTGCTGGTGAACAGATAAGCAAACCATATTTGCACAACAGAACACTACTCAGTAGTATGAAGGACTGAACCACTGATACACACAATATAAACAAACCTGACAGGCATTAAGCTAAGTAGAAGAAGCCAGATTCAAAAGGCTAAATTCTGCATGATTCCATTTATATAATATTCTGAAAAATTCTGTCCCCCAAAGGGAACACAGATGAGGGGATTCCAGGTGGCAGAAGGAAGATGACTTCCAAGGGGAACATAAATTTTTCTGGGATGACAACTGTCTCTTGCCTGTAGTGGTATTTACATGACTGCATGTTTTGTCAAAAGAACATAACTAAAAGATTTTACTCTATATAAATTATACCCCAATTAGGGAAGGAAGGGAGGATGGGTGGAAAGAAGGTGATTTGTGGGATTACACCTGCAGTGCATCTTACAAGGGTACATGTGAAACATAGTAAATGTAGAATGTAAATGTCTTAACACAATAACTAAGAAAATGCCAGGAAGGCTCTGTTAACCAGTGTGATGAAAATGTGTCAAACGGTCTATAAAACCAGTGTATGGTGCCCCATGATCGCATTAATGTACACAGCTACGATTTAATTAAAAATAAATAAATAAATAAAAATAAATTATACCCCAATTAATCTGACCTAAAAAAGGGGTATTCAGGTTGCTGACTAGCAGAAGTAGGTGAAGCAAACTCTTGGCTCTCAGGCAATCAGCTACTCTTCCTCCAGTGGCAGTTGGGAACACTTACTGAGCACCTTCTAGGTGCCAGGTCTGTGAGCAAAACAAAACCATGCCATGGCCCATGTTCTTTTTTTTGAGAGAGAGAGAGAGAGAGAGAGGGAGAGAGAGAGAGTGTTTCACTTTGCTGCCCAGACTAGAGTGCCGTGGCATCACCCTACCTGAAAGCAACCAAGTCTGAACCTGCCTCAGTCTTCGGAGGAGATGGAACTATAGGCACTTGCCACCATGCCTGGCTAATTCTTCTGTTTTTAGTAGAAAACAGCCCCACTGTTATACAGGTTGGTCTTGAACTCTTGAGCTCAAGGGGTCCTCCCACTTGAGAGGTCCTCCCAGAGTGCTAGGATTACAGGCATGAGCCACCTAAGCCTGGCCCCATGTGGCTCACATTCTTTAAGAGAGGCATTTTTATATTCTCACTGACCTTAATAAACTCCAGTTTCAAGTATTCTGCCATTTGGAAAGTTTTACACACTCGAAAAATATTGCCAATGACATCTTCTGGTGAATAGCCCAAGTGCCACAGGTGAGCAAGAATCTAGAAGGACAAAAAAAAGATACAATGAGGTTGTTTAATACTTAAAACTATAGGTCTAGGGGGAAACAAAGTCCAACCTACAATGTGTTGGCCTATCACACTGCTCGGGGCAGATAACTCATGTGATTTTTGAGAATTATGATAGCTGATGGATCACCCCTTCAGATCACGAGGGATAATGTAACTGATTTTCCCAGCAGGCAGAGACAACTTTACACATTTTTAAAACAGTATTGCATGATGGTCTACTATCATGTTCATGTAATATCTTTATCTAGAGTCCTTAAATGCTTTACTAGTCCATTGACCAGGTACTGCAGACTAGAAAAAAAAATAATTCACCAGCTACCGCTCCCTAGTGCACCCCCTGCAGGACTAGCCTTGAACACATCCTAACTGGGGCTGCGATGACAACAGTGGTCACTACCACCTCCACTCCCATCCAGACTGTGGGGTCTGGAGGCAGTCCTTTGTCCTTTCTGCTTTTGTTTTGGCATCTTGGGATACATTCAGGGGGATGGGGAGCTCTGAAGGCTTCTTTCAGGCCCACTCAGTGACCCAGCCTTTGAGCCTGGGTCACTACCTCAGTCTCCCTGACTTGCATTCCAATGTCACATTAGGTCAGACCTTACCCTAAAGCCAGTCAGCTCCTAGCCTAGTTAGTTTGAGGCCAAGGGAGAGAAACCTGTCAGACCAAATGGCCTTGCATCATGCCACTGCCACCCATGTAACTGGTTACCCGAACCCCAGTTAAGCCTGTTGGAATCTGCTCACAGCACCGGGCCCCACAATAAGGGTAGAACTCTCCTGGCCCCACCTCTCCTGCCCGACCAGCAACTGCTAAGCCCTAGAAAGCTCATTCCCATGCTCCTCAGGGGAATCAGTAGGGAACACCTTCCTGACTAGAGAGAAGACAGTTTCACTGGTAAAGGAGCTAGAACCATCTTTCCTTGTGACATAGGCTGACAAATTTCTCTTACAGAAGGTATAATTATAATAGAAAAAAATGTGCATTCCAGGTCTGTTGCTTTCAAACAATGTCATTTAGGGAAAGGATTTCAGCCACCTTGAATAGCAGTTTTTCCATCTAAAAAAGCACCCAACTCCTAGCACGATTTTCAGCATTAAGTAGAACAATGCGTATAAAGTTCCTGGCACTGTGGCCTCTCTCTGCTCTGCTCAGGAGGCAGAAGGCTCTTCTCCAGTGAGGCAAGGGGAGGGGCTGACCTTGTAGGCCTCATCAATGTTGGCATCCACGCAGTGCTGGATCATCTCCTTCACGAGCAGAGGGTGGGGCTCGTCACAGACCTGAGCACATAGAAGAGATATGGGGTCAGAGCCAGGGCTGTGGGTGAACTATCACTGTTGGTTACTAACCAGGATTCCCTTTCCTAAGTGCCCTTGAAAATATGTTCACTGTATTTTCCAAGCTGCCTCTCTGCAGTGTGAGGGGACCTGCTGGAGAGGAGTGCAAATTTCTCAAAGGTAAGAAATAACAATTAAGAAGCTGGGCTCCTGGCAGCCTGGGAGGCTGAGGCTGGTGAATTGCTTGAGCTCAGGAGTTTGAGACCAGCCTGGACAAGAGCAAGAAACCATCTCAACTAAAAATAGGAAAGAAAGAAAAAAACCAGCGGGACATGGTGGTGCATGTGTGGTAGTCCCAGCTACCTGGAAGGCTGAGGCAAGAGGATCACTTGAGCCCAAGAGTTCGAGGTTGCTGTGAGCTATGATGACACTACTGCACTCTACCTAGAGTAACAGAGTAAGATTGTCACAAACAAACAAAAAAATAAAGCAAACATGGAGAATAAAGAGTCTTCACTCAGGAGCAGCTTTAAAACCATTAGTCACTTGTCTTAGACCATTTGCGAGGGGGAGGGGGAATTTGCCCAGAACTACTCGGAAACCACTTTAGCATTATGAGGTCATTGGGCCAATTTCCACTTTACCTCCACCCTGGAGCAAGAATTAGCTTTCCCTTTCCCTGCAAAGGAGGCCTCCCCCACCTCCGCCTCAGTGTGACCTCTCAAAGAGGGAGGGTGGTCCCTCCACTTTAACAGGCAGGGAGGTGGTGCTGAGGGGGTGTGTGTGGCTCAGCCCTTCGTGAACCCAAGGCTGCCTCTCTGTAGTACCCTACATAGGCCTTAGGTTCTGTCCTCAGGTGTAGCATCAGCCTCTGAGCCTTCTATTTTTTCTTTTTTTTCAATTGTGAGACTCTGTCTCACTTTGTCACCCTTAGTAGAGTACATGGTGTCACAGCTTACAGCAATCTCAAACTCTTGGACTCAAGCGATTCTCATGCCTTAGCCTCCCTAGTAGCTGGGACTACAGGCACCCGCCAACGCCCAGCTATTTTTTTGTTTAGCAGGCCCAGGCTGGGTTTGAACCCACCAGCCCCAGAGCATGTGGCCAGCGCCCTAACCATTGAGCTACAGGTGCCTCTGAGCCTTCTAATATCTCCAAATGGCACCCATGCCGCCCTGGTCTTCTCCCTACAGAAGTCCTCAATGCCTGCTCCATGACAAAACAGGACTTGACCTATCACTGTTGGTAATTAACCAGGGTCCCCTTTTCCAAGTGCCCTCGAAAATTTGTTCATTGCTTGGCACCTGCAGCTCAGCAGCTAGGGTGCCAACCACATACACTGGGGCTAGAGGGATCGAACCGGCCCAGGCTTGCCGAACAATGACAACTACAACAATAACAACAAAAAGAAATAGCCGGGTGTTGTGGAGGGCGCCTATAGTCCCAGCTACTTGGGAGGCTGAGGCAAGAGAATCACTTAAGCCCAAGAATTTGAGTTGCTGTGAGCTGTGACGCCACAGCACTCTACCAAGGGCAACACAGTGAGAATCTGCCTCAAAAAAAAAAAAAAAATACATTCATTACCACGGTCTATAATAACCCAGTAAGAGAGAGCTATAAACTCAACGCTTGGACAGCTCTGAGTAATTTCTACCCCCAAATAAGGGGGAAATCAGTTTCCAATATGGCATTTAGACACCAAGTTGTCAGGAGGTGGCAGCAGTTTTTAAAAGAATTCCCAAAAGTAAAATGCTTCTCTGATGTAGGCAAGGAAGAGCCCTGCTCCTCAGCCTGGCTCTGCAGAGGACTGTCATATACCCCCAGAGCCAAAGAGGGTGAGCAGGGCACAGTGCTGTGTGGGCAGCCCAGGGTGGGGCCTCAGAGGGCTGCTGAGGAGACACACAGCACTCCCACTACCCTTCAGCAGGCACCTGAATTCTACACCCACAAGGTGATAGAAGGAACCTTTCTGTGTAGGAAAGTGTGTGGACCAAGACAGACACGTCTTAAAGCATCCAGCTCCATGCCTAAGGCACCAGCAACCTCCATCATCCACATACACTCCCAACTCTCCAGCGTGAGAAGCAAAAGCAATGACAAGGAAAGGAACATGGGGCAGGATGAGTATCCCAACCCTGTCCCCCCAAGGCAGGCCTAGCCCCAAGACAGGCCACTGTGTCCATCCCGCTGGCAGCACAGCCCACTTTCCCCTGCTGGCCACAGCAGGGAGATACTGTTTTTGTTGGCATCCAGTATGGCTTTCATACCTTGAATACATTTTCACTGTTGATGAAGCCAAATCCTGAGAAAGTGGACTGCAAGTTGTTCAATGCCTGATGAGCAACAGAAATATGTCAAGGGTGATTTTTAAAGCTTTACCTTCCCTGCCTCTCGTCCCAGAGTCCAGGCAAGACGGCCTAAAGCGCCCAGAGGGTGCTGGGTCCAGGCCCCCCACTCCGGTTTTACTCTGTGCTATAGTCACTTCCCTCCTCCCCCATGTAAGGGGCGAGGCAAGCCCAGGAGGTCCCACCTGATGGCAGTGACCCACCTACCTGCCGCATGTCTCCCTGGGCTGTGAAGATGATGGCTTCCAGGCCATCATCAGTGTACGGCACCTTCTCCTTCTCGATCACGTTCAGCAGCCGTGCCAGTATCTGGGCATCAGTCAGCTTGGTGTAGCGGAGGACGGCACACCGGGACTGGATGGGCTCTGAAGGAGATGGGAAGGCAATGAGGCTAGCATCACCCTATAAGCACTGTGTCACCAGAACGCAGCTGCACAATCCACATCACTTCCCAATCACTTCCCAACCAACAGGGGCTCAAGAAAGACTTGGTTTAAAAAGGGATAGAAGTCAGGGCGATGCCTGTGGCTCAAAGGAGTAAGGCACCAGCTCCACATACCAGAGGTGGCCGGTTCATACCCGGCCTCAGTCAAAAACTGCAAAAAAAAAAACGGGGGGGGGGGGGGGCTAGAACTCAAAGTATAAACCAATAAGCAATTACAGAGGCCTTAGCCGGCATAGCACAACATGGATTCCAGAAGGGGAACTGATCCTCTGGGACAGACATGTCCATGTGCTACAAGCCCACAGATTGAGTCAGCCTTGGCCCAGGTGGACTCTGGAATCACAACACTTACTAATAAGGTTTAAGTGATTGATGAATGGAGAACAAATTAATGAACAAATGAATAGCTAACTGGGGAAGGTAAAAGAACATAAAGGATTCCTGCCAACACTGAGAGCCCTGCCAAGGCTAGAAAGCATGACCTTCTGGCGGCATCACACTTGGTAATGTGCTTTTCTGCAACGGCACCTGGTGGCCTGAACGGGGAAGGGGAAGTCAGAAAGTCAGATGGATGAGCTCCCACAGCTGGTTGCAGCAGGGCAGATGTGAAGCGAAGACCATGGGACAAGAGTGCTGACAGACTGTAGCACTCCTGGGACCTAGGCTCAAGGCAGCAAGGAAGCAGATAGATGAGTAGGGAAGGTGCCAGAAGGACAGACACTGAGGTCAGGGAGAAGACTGACTATATCATTTCTTTCTTTCTCTCTCATTTTAGACTACTTTTCCCTTTTTTTGAGACCATAAGATTTCAAAAGTAAGGCAATTCCTGGTGATAACAAAGCTTGATTGTGCAGGTATCATCTATGCCAAGTGCCTAGAGCACACAGAGGGTATAAGAGGATCCTTGAAGGGCAGCAATGATGATGACACTGTACACAGGATATAAAAAATGTGCTATGTGCCTGGGATAAAAAAAGTCAGAAAGCCCTGGGGTTCCAATCTCAGTTCCTGCTCTTGCTGTGTGCCTTTGGGCAAACTACTCAACCCCTCTGAGCTCCAATTTTCTCATCTCAAAAGTGAAGCTAATAATAACTCCTCAGTTGATTACATTGCAAAATCATGTTATATATGATAAATATATATTTATATTTGTCAATTAAGAAATTAAATTAAGGGTGGTGCCTATGGCTCAAAGAAGTAGGGTGCCGGTGGCGGATTCAAACACAGCCCCTGCCAAAAACTGCAAAAAATAAATAAATTAAATTAAAAATACTGACTATACAGTGCTTGGCCCATGGTAGGCAATCTGAAAGTCCGGAGTCTTCTGTTGCTAAGGAGCTGAGGTGAGCACAATGTGGGCCCCAGCCCCTCAGGTCATGCTCACCTATGATCTTATCGGAAGCATTACAAGCAAGAGCAAAGCGAGTGGTTTTAGAGTAGATCTCCATGGTTCTCCTCAAGGCTTGCTGGGCTCCATCAGTCATGCTGAGAAGAAAAACACAGGAGGCAATTTGCAATGGGGACCCAGGGCCCACTGGATACAAATCCCTCGAGATACAAAAACCCAGGATGCAGGACATGTCCAGTGTCCTAGGAAGGGTCTCAGAATTAAAGGATGCTAAAACCCACAAGCCACTCTCTCAAAGATTGCCCAAACAGTATTTAGTACCTACAGCATCCAGAAACATCCCCTAAGTGAAAGTCATCTACAGTGGCTGCCATCAGATTTACAGAATTGGTCCTCCCTGTAGCTCCTCCACAATATAAAATTCAAGAGAACAGTTGTGACATCAGATGCCAACTTTTCTAACAAAGCCCTGACTGAGCATGCATAGCCTTTCCAGGAGCCCACGTGGGTCTCACACTCTAAAGAGGGCAGCCCTGTTTCTGGATGCTATAGGTACTGATTTGATAAAGCCCAAAAAGAGATCTAGAGATAAAGGCCCAAATACCCTTGGCAAAGCATTCTACCTGTCTGCTTCATCCAGGATGATGATCTTGTGTCGACCTTTGGGAAGCGTGACTTTTTGTTGAGCAAACATTTTGATTTTATTCCTCACAACATCAATGCCCCTGAAATAGTAAGTCAAAATTTTATTGTCACCTACCTTCTGAAACAAATTCAGTTACCGTCATGGGAACTTTTAAACCCTCAGTATATAACCAGGAACTACAAGACCCAATTTTAGTTTTTGAGTTTCTTTTTTGGGCAATTTATTATAATTATAAAAATTGATATTTCATTACTTTTATTCTTTCTCAGAGGTCTTCCAAAGAACAAAGAAAATATTTACTTGCTTTTAAAATTCATTTTATCTTGCAATTATCACATAGGTTCACTGGACCCTTTTATAATCTAAGATACATTTAGATCTTAGTGATCTTTTCTTCCTATATCTTTTTTTTTTGAGACAGAGGCATCATATCTCACAGCAACCTCACACACCTGGGTTCAAGCGATCCTCTTGCCTCAACCTCCCAAGTAGCTGGGACTATAGGCACCTGCCACAATGCCTGGCTAATTTTTCTATTTTTAGTAAACATACGGTCTTACCTTTGTACAGGCTAGTCTTGAACTCCTTAGTTCAAATAATCCTCCTGCCTTGGCCTTCCAGAGTGCTAAGATTATAGGCATGAACAACAATGCCTGGCTCTTCTTATATCTTGAAACAGCTTACTACTTCATTATCTTAATATTTATGTCATCATAATTCATCAATTATTCTCAACTATGCTAAAAATATAAAAAATAAGAAAATGAAGGGGCTCGGCGCCCGTAGCACAATGGTTACAGTGCCAGCCACATACACCGAGGGTGGCAAGTTCGAATCCAGCCTGGGTCAGCTAAACAACTGCAACAAAAAAATAGCTGGGCATTGTAGCAGGCTCCTATAGTCCCAGCTACTTGGCACACTGAGGCAAGAGACTTGCTTAAGCCCAAGAGTTTGAGGTTGCCGTGATACCATGACACTGTACCGAGGGCGACACAGTGAGACTATGTCTCAAAAAAAAAAAAAGAAGGAATATGGAATTGCCTAAAAGGATGATGTAACAATGGGAAAAGAAAAAAACAGCAGGAAGACCAACAATAGCATTCTAGACTCTACTGATAGTCAAACTGACCACAGAAGCAAAATCTCAGATTATAAATCTTCAGATGCCAATATCCTAGAAGAATTTTCTCAAACTTAAGTGTCAAGGAATGAACAACATACAACAGTCCTTTGGTAGTCATGAGGGATTAGTTCCAGGACCCTTGTTGGATCACAAAATTCATACATGGTCAAGTCCCTTATATAAAATGACATAGATGGGGCCAGGTGTGATGACTCACACCTGTCCTCCCAGCACTCTGAGAGGCCAAGGGGGTCCTTGATTGCTTGAGCTCATGAGTTTGAGATCAGCCTGAGCAAGAGTGAGACCCTGTCTTTAAAAATAGCCACACGTTGTGGTGGGTGCCTGCAATCCCAGCTACTTGGGAGGCTGGGTCAAGAGGATCACTTGAGCCAAAGAGTTTCAGATTGCTATAAACTACGACTACACAGCACTCTATGGAAGGTGACAAAGTGAGACTGTGTCTCAAAAAAAAAAAAAGGCATAGGTGGGGTTTGCATATAACCTATGTGCACCCTCCCATACACTTTAAATCATCTATCTCTAGGTTCCTTATACTGTTTCGGTATTTCTTATCTGAAATGTTTGGGACCAGAAGTATTTTGGATTTTTAATATTCAGATGTTGGAATGTTTGCATTATACTTACCAGCTGAGCATCCCAAATCTGAAATATTCAAATAAATACTTCCTTTGAAAGTCATGTAAGTGCTCAAGAGTGTCAGATTTTGGAGGATTTCTGGATTTCGGGTTTTGGATTTGAGATATTCAACCTATATAAATGCTATATAAATAGCTGTTACACTGTATTGGTTTTTTTTGTTTTATTATTGTATTATTTATTTAGTTTATTTTTTGAGACAGTCCCACTCTGTGCCCTGGGTAGAGTGCAGTGGCATCATAGCTCACAGCAGCCTCAAACTCTTGGGCTTGAGCAATCCTCTTGCCTCAGTCTCCCCAGTAGCTGGGACTAAATGTCTGCACCACCACACTTGGCTAGTTTTTCTATTTTTAGTAGAGATGGGATCTTACTCTTGCTCAGGCTGTTCTCAAACTCCTGAGCTCAGGCGATCTACCTGCCTAGGCCTCCCAAAGTGCTAGGATTATAAGCATGGGCCACCGTGCCTGGCCTATTGTTATATATTTTTTAATTTTAAAATATTTTTTCAAATATTTTCAATCTGTGGTTGGTTGAATACAAGGATGGGAACCCATGGATCTGGAGGGTCGAGTGAATTTCTAAAGAGAAAAATAAAAATACCTATACACTCGAGTATAAGCCGAGTTTTTCCGGCACAAAACTTGTGCCGAGTTTGGGTTTTTCGGCACAAATTTTGTGCCGGAAAAAAACTCGGCTAATACTCGAGTATATATGGTATTTTCATCTCGTTAGTCACTCAATAGGCAGAACTTCATTCCACAATTACCTTGTGACCAGAACTTGGATATCTTATATCTTATTTTTCTAAAACATGTGGCAGTATTATTTCAACATTTATGATGTTTGTACACCAATATTTGCATGGTACAGTTTGTAAATGATCGAAAACTAATGGCAAGTGTACAAAGGTGACTGGAAGGAAACAGATGCTTATTGAAATAGGGAAAGAGCCCAGCACAGCGGCTCACCCCTCTAATCTAGCACACTGAGAGGCCAAGGCAGGTGGACTGGTTGAGCTTAGGAGTTCAAGACCAGCCTGTGCAAGAGCTGAGACCCCGGTCTCTAAAAAACAGCCAGGTGTTAAGGCGGACACCTATAGCTACTAGGGAGGCTGAGGCAAAAGAATCGCTTGAGCGATTGATGCCACGGCACTCTACCCAGGGTGACAACAAAGTGAGACTCTGTCTCAAAAAAAAAAAAAAAGGAAAGCAATAGGAAAGGAATTTACTACACTGATCAATATAATGTTTGTAAATCTAAAATTATTTTCCAATTCTTAGCAATCCTATCTTCTAGAAAACCATAAGCCACCAGTCTTCAAAAGTAGTGTTTTTTTTTAATTGTTGGGTTTTTTTTATTTTTTGAGACAGAGTCTCAAGCTGTCACCCTGGGTAGAGTGCTGTGGTGTCACAGCTCACAGCAACCTCCAAATCTTGGGCTTAAGCGATTCACTTGCCTCAGCCTCCCAAGTAGCTGGGACTACAGGCACCCGCCACAACGCCTATCTTTTTTTTTTTTTGGTTGTAGTTATCATCATTGTTGTTTGGCGGGCCTGGGCTGGATTCGAACCTGCCAGCTCCAGTGTATGTGGCTGGCGCCCTACCTGCTTGAGCTACAGGTGCCGAGCCTGTTGTTTGTTTTTTTATAGGGTTTTTACTCTGTTGCCCAGGCTAGGGGGCTCACTGCAGCCTCGAATTCCTGGGCTCAGGCAATACTTCCACCTCGGTCTCCCAAGTAAGCAGTGTGTTTTGATGATATAAGTGTATAAGAACCAGAGGTCATAGTAAGCCAGAACCTATTTGTATTGGATATCTGGAATCAGCATTTACAAAATGAATAGTTTGAAGGCCCACGCATGACAGCTGAGGCACAGTTAGTCACATTCAAAGGACATTGCCTATTCCAGGTACATACAGATTTTCAAAAGTAGGATTTTTTTTTTTTTTGGAGACAAATTCTCACTCTGTTGCCCTAGGTGAGAGTGCTGTGTCATCAGTACAGCTCCAAACTCAAACTCCTGGCTCAAGTGATCTTCCTTTCTTAGTCTCCGGAGTAGCTAGGACTTACAGGCACCCATCACAACACCTACCATATATACTCGAGTATATAGGTACTTAATTTTTTTTTCCTGTTTTTAGTAGAGATGGGGTCTCACTCTTGCTCAGGCTGGTCTTGAGTTCTTGAGCTCAAAGGATCCTCCCGCTTGGCCTCCCAGAGTGCCAGGATTATAGGCATAAGCCACCTTGCCCAGCCAAAACTAAGAAAATATTAAAGAGCTGAGGAATATATCCTCAAAGGAATAATCAAAGGCAGATTTTACAGACATTTCATCCAACAGGCTCTCATTTCATAACCCTCTATTTCATATCTAAAAGATAAAGCAGCACCTCAGACCGATTAGGTTGGCTACTAGCAAAAAAAAAAAAAAGCACAGAAAATAACAAGTGTTGGCAAGGATGTGGTAAAAGAAGAATCATTGTGCACTCTGGTGAAAATGTAAAATGGTGCAGCCAACATAGAAAACAGTATGGCAGTTTCTTCAAAAATTAAAAAGAATTACCCTGGCATCTAGCAATTCCACTTATGCATATATGTCCAAAAGAACTGAAAGAAGGTTCTCAAGTATTTGTATAGCCAGGTTCATAGCAGCATTTATAATAGTTAAAAGATGGAATATAACTCAGATGGATAAACAAAATTTGGTATATACACGCACTGGAATATTATTAAGCCATAAATAGGCAATTCTGACATGTACTACAATATGGATGAACCTCAAGGACACTACATTAAGCAAAGGAAGGCAGTCACAAAAAGACAAATACTGTATGATTCCACTTACATGAGGTACCTAGAGTGGTCAAATTCATAGAGACAGAAAGAATGGCGATCCCCAGGGGCTGGGTGTTGTTTAATGGATACAGAGTTTCAGATTTGCAAAATGACAATGTTCGGCAACTTGGTTGCACAGAAATGTGAAAATATTTAACACTACTAAAGTGTATACTTAGTTACGATGCCAAATTTCATGTTATGTATACTTCACAATTAAAAATAATCTCTCAAAATTTTCATTAAAAAAAAGTAAACAGCAAGTCAACAAGTAAGCAATTCTCATACTGTTTCACTGCAAAAGAAAACACAGCTGGCAAGGCGAGCTCCAACTACAACATGGAACTAAAAAATGCATTTCTGTAACAATTCAAAATGTAAAACCCTCACCACCCTTCAGGCCTAACTGTCATTTGTCACTTGTCAGTGACCTACCTGTCATTTGAAGCATTGAGTTCTAAGACAGCATCCTTCAGTGCTGGGCCCAGCAAGGCTCGTGCCAAACACAAGATGCTTGTAGTTTTGCCACTTCCTGGGGGGCCCTGGGAACAAGATCTCTAGTAAGTGCTTCAAGCCACCAGAATGACCTCAGTGCAGCTCCTGCTCTACCGCTCACCACAGTTTACACTTCACCTCCCCTCTGATTCCCCCACCTCCCACCAGATCAATATAGCACCAACCCATAAGGCTTCCCTTTGCCGAAGGAAATGGCACAGGCCTCTCTGCAGAGGAAGCAGAGATGCCAAGACGCCTAACAGGTCCGGGACTGAGTACTTACAGCGATGATGATATTGGGCACATTCCCTTCTCTTGCAAAGACCTGAGGGGAAAAAAATGTTCAGAAGCTCGATCCTCCAGCCACATAGGCCCATGTAGTAAACATGTCTACAAATTTCTCCATGTATATGCTCCATGGAGTTCCCACCTTAGCATCCTCATTTTATTTTCCCCACAGATGGACTTTTGCAATGTTACCCAGGCTGGAGTGTACAGGCTATTCACAGGGTGATCATAGCTCACTGAAGCCTCCAACTCCTGGACTCAAGGGATCTTCCCACCCCAGCCTCCCAAGTAGCTGGGTCTACTGGGCACACACCCTGAGCATATTCAAAACTGAACTCATGCTGGACGAGGTGACGTGTGCCTGTAGTCCCAGCTACTTGGGAAGCTGATAAAGGAAGATCACTTGAGTCCAGGAGTTCTGGGCTATCGTGTGATATGCCAATTGAGTGTCTACACTAAGTTCGGCACCAATACGGTGACCCCCAGGGAGCAGGGGACCACCAGGTTGCCTAGGAGGGGTGAACCAGCCCAGTTCGGAAACAGAGCAGTTCAAAACTCCTGTGCTGATCAGTAGTGGGATTGTGCCTGTGATTAGCCACTGCACTCCAACCTGGGCAACATAGCAAGACCCATCTCTAAAAAAAACAAACCAAACCAAACCAAACCAAACAAAAAACACTGAACTCATCATTCTCCTTTACAAACCTGAGGACGGGCCCATGTTTGCTCTTCCATTGACTGTCCATCCCATGAAGCTGAGGTCACTGCCATCCTTGGTTGGCCTCTTCCTCACCCTACATAGTGCCTCCATTACAAGATACTATGGCTTTACCACTCTTCTCCTTCAACTTGAGTCCTTCCCGTCTCTCCAACACTACAACCACCTTCTCAGTCCATAGTCTCTCACCTGATTGCAATCCACAGGCCATTAACTGGTCTCTTTGCCTCTAATCTTGACCCACTGCAATCAATTTCCCATACTATAGTCACAACCACTTTTCTAAAGTTCCCATCTATTAAAAAAGTTAACCCTTGGATGATACCTTTCTGTCCGCACTATGAAGCCCAAACTCTTAAACATAGCTCTCAAAGCCTCAAGCTGTCACCCTGAGTAGAGTGGTAGAGTGCTGTGGCATCACAGCTCATAGCAACCTCCAACTCCTGGGCTCAAGCGATTCTCCTGCATCAGCCTCCCAAGTAGCTGGGACTACAGGCACCCGCCACAATGCTTGGCTATTTTTTGGTTGCAGCCATTATTGTCGTTTGGCGGGCCCGGGCTGGATTCAAATCCGCCAGGTCAGGTGTATGTGGCTGGCACCTTAGCCACTTGAGCCACAGGCACCGAGCCAAAATGGTGGTGCTTATTATTATTATTTCTTTTTTTTGCAGTTTCTGGCCAGGGCTGGGTTTGAACCCACCACCTCCGGCATATAGGGCCGGCGCCCTACTCCTTTGAGCCACAGGCGCCACCTGATACACAAATATTTGTAATATGAAGAAATCAAAAGGACCTTGGTAGCTATTAAAGTCTAAGCTCCTATTTACTGTAGAGAGAGCCTGCATAGGCTCAAATATGGCTTCTGGATCCTACCTAAAGATCTCCAGGACTAGGAATTCAGAGTTTGCTCTATTGCTAAACATTTCTGATTGCTCCTCTTTGTGTCACCCTGAAGTCAGCTGTGTTGTCACTTAGTCATTTAGCTTCTCTAGGCAGGGGTTGGCAAACTATAGCCAGGGGTGAGGATGGAGGTAGAGAGATCCATCTTGAAGCCAGTTTTATAAGTCTCCCAGCCAAGAATACTTTCTACATTTTAAAAAAGTTATTTAAAAAAAATAAAGAAGGCTCAGCACCCGTAGCCCAGTGGTTACTGTGCCAGCCACATACACTAAGGGTGGCAAGTTTGAACCTGGCCCAGGCCAGCTAAACAACTGCAACCAAAAAAAAAAAAAAAAAAAAAAAAAAAAAAACCAAAATACACAGGCGTTTTGGTGGGCGCCCGTAGTCCCAGCTACTTGGGAGGCTGAGGCAAGAGAATTGCTTAAGCCCAAGTGTTTGAGGTTGCTGTGAGCTGTGACACCACAGCATTCTCCCCAGGACAACATAGTGAGACTCTGTCTCAAAAAAAGCCTAGAATATTCAACAAACACCTTATGTGGTCTACAAAGCCTAAGATATTTATTATCTGGCCTTTACTGAAACAGTTTGCTGCCCCTACTATAGAGGAACACAGAATAGGTCTGAGAACCTCTTTCCAATAAGCCAGCCCTTCAAGCAATTATTCACCACAGCCTCTAATCTTCCCCAAACTGAAATCGCAGTTCCTCAATTCTTCTGGATTTGTGATTCACCTCCCCCTCACTATCTTGTGCATCTTCAAAAACTGCCTGGAGGGCGGCACCTGTGGCTCAAAGGAGTAGGGCGCCAGCCCCATATGCCGGAGGTGGTGGGTTCAAGCCCAGCCTCGGCCAGAAACTGCAAAAAAAAAAAAAAAAAAAATGCCCAGAACTTGTCAAAGCCATAATAAAGACATCATACCATCTTTTAAAAAGTCACTCACCTCCAGCCTGCTCACAGTGTCTTCATTCCCAACAACTTCATTCAGCTTTACAGGTCTATATTTTTCAACCCTGTTTTAAAGAAAACGCATAAACGTATTTACATGGCTATTTTCATATTACCCAAAATAAAGTGCCAAAAGGGCAATCCTAGAGAGCTTTGTCAGATTATATATATTTAATAAAAACATAACAAATGACTGTGAGTTTAAAATTTAATGAGGTACCCAAGTGCCATTTGAAAAGTTAAGTGCATGACAATTATATACTAAAGGCTTCAAATCTGCCACAGCAGAGAAATACCTGTGGTCGCTGGAAAAGAGCCAGAGCAGGCCATCTGGAGCCATGTGACACTGTGATGTAACCCAGTCTGCCTGTCACAACAGAGGCTCAGCACATACAGCACTGACATCATTTGGTCTGACAGACATGGGTGCAACCAAGCCCCTTTCTCATCCCTTACCTGCCAGTTTCTGCAGACATGTGCCAGTGCACAGCAAGGCTAGCTAGACAGAAACCACTGGCCTATCCTGTGATCCTATCACGCTGTATGTAGTGGACAGGACAGTGGCTTATTCAGACCAATAGTTTTCTTTTAAATTAAAAAGCAAGAGTAAAGGACTTTCTCCAGCTCTGAGAATAGAAGTGGTGGTAAATTTGCAGTGATGTGACCACCAGAACTTCCCTTGCCCTTCATTAAATTTTCTGATTTACCCTCAGCTTGCACCCTGTACAGATACTGGTTCTGCTCCAAAAGTAGCTCTGTGCAAAGAAGCTTACTTGCCACAAACTACTGAAAATAGAGACAACTCTCCTCCAAGACTACCAAATGGTGCCTTTTTATTCTTACTCTATTCTTTATACTTAGATCCTTCCAGATGCCAAAGAGTTAGAATCTCAAGAAGAGGAAAATAGAAGGTACAGAGATGAGAAAGACATGATTCTTGCTCTAACGGGCTTTCCCACTAGCAGAGAAATATAGGTTAGCAAATCCTACTACAGTGCCAAGCTGGTTATATAAACCAAGGGCTGTGGAAGGCCAGAGGAGGGAGAGAATCACCAGCTGGGAATGTCAGGAGCTGAAATTTGAGTTGGGTTTTGAAGGAGGCAAGCTTGTTCCTCCTTTAGCAACTTTGCAAAAGCTGTTCTTCCTCCACAGCCATAAGGCATATTCCGTGACTTTGGGTCTTTGCTCAAATATCAGAGCTCATCAGTGACCTTCTAGGACCACCACAGCTATTTACTTCACTTAATTTTTCTCCAGAGCACCCACCACCATCAAATACACAGGCTTCTTTCTTTTCTTTTTTTTTCGCCCTCAGTAGAGTGCCATAGTGTCACAGCTCACAGCAACCTCCAACCCCTGGGCTTAGGCAATTCTCTTGCCTCAGCCTCCTGTGTAGCTGGGACTACAGGCACTCGCCAGAACACTCTGCTATTTTTTTTGTTGCAGTTTGGACGGGCCGGGCTCCAACCCGCCACTCTCAGTATATGGGGCCAGCGCCCTAGGCAATGAGCCACAGATGCCACCCTTCTTCTTCTTCTTCTTCTTTTTTTTTTTTTTTTTTTTTTTGTGAGACAGAGTATCACTCTATTCCCCAGGCTAGAGTACAGTGCTGTTAACATAGCTCACACCAACCTCAAACCCCTGGGTTCAAGTGATCCTCCTGCCTCAGCCTCCCCCGTAGCTGGGACTATAGGGATATGCCACCATACCCAGCTAATTTTTCTATTTTTAGTAGAGATAGGGACTAGCTCTTGCTCCCAGTGGGCTTTAACTCCTGACCTCAAGCAATCCTCCTGCTTCAGACTCCCAAAGTGCTAGGATTACAGGCATGAGCCATTGCACTTGCCTTATTTATTTTTTCATTTTGTCATTCTCTATCAAATGTAAGATCTATGTATGACAACAGTAAGATCTATGTATGACAACAGTTTGTTTTGTTAACTGAAGTATCCCTTGCATCTGGAACAGCACTGTGCAAGAAAATATGCAACCAGGCTTGGTGCCTATGGCTCAAGCAGCTAAGGCGCCAGCCACATACACCTGAGCTGGCCATTTTGAATCCAGCCAGGCCCCCAAACAACAATGTTTGGCTCCCACCAAAAAAAGAAAAAATGCGGGCATTGTGGCAGGCACCTGTAGTCCCAGCTGCTTGGGAGCCAGAGGCAGGAGAATCGCATGAGCCCAGGAGTTGGAGGTTGCTGTGAGCTGTGATGCCACAGTACTCTACCCAGGGTGACAGCTTGAGGCTCTGTTTCAAAAAAAAGAGAAAATATGCAAGCCACATAAGTAATTTAAAATTTTCTGGTAGCCACATTTTTAAAAGGCTAATTTTAATAATTTTTAACCTAATATAGTCAAAATATTGTCATTTTCAACAAGTAATCAATGTTTGTTTGTTTTTTGAGTGCAGTGGCATCACAGCTCACAGCAACCTCAAACTCCTGGGCTTACGTGATTCTTTTGCCTCTGTCTCCCGAGTAGCTGGGACTACAAGCGCTCGCCACACGGTCAGCTATTTTTTGGTTGTAGTTGTCATTGTTGTTTGGCAGGCCTGGGTTGGAATCGAACACGTCAACTTCGGTGTATGTGGCTGGCGCACTAGCCTCTGAGCTACAGGCGCCGAGCCAGTAATCAATATTTTTTTAAAATGACGGAGATAATATAAGTCAGAGTAGGCGGTACGAGGGGGTAGCCTTTACTGTCATTAGCACTGTTCTGAGGGAGACTCCGCTTGCAGTTCAGCACTCTCAACCCCACATGGGCTCGGTGACCCACGTCCCTCGCCTTCTCCAATAATAACCGCCCAGACACCACCTCGGGACCTGCTGCTCTCTCGGGATCCTTCCCATCGCGCGCGCGCCCGGGATCCTCCGGAGCACGGCCCGCCACTCGCCCACCCTCAGGTCTGCATGGGCCCATTCTTTATGGTCTGGGTCCTCACCACGGCAGCTCATAGTGGCCGGCGCTGCTGGAGGCCTTGCTGGGGGCAGCAGCAGGGTCCTGGGTCCCGCGATCGGTCGCGCCACTGCCGCTTCCAAACTCCTCCATTTCGGCGCCTCCTCTTCCCGCCACCGGAGGCCCCGCCTCGTGACGTCATGGCGTAAGCCCTGCCCCTGCCCTCCTCTTGGCTGGAGCGGAAGCCTTGTGGTTGGCCTTTTCTACGCCTGCGCAGAGAGCTCCGGCCTGGCGGGGCTCTGGTAGATAGAGGACGCGGTTGCTATTGGAAACCTGGCGTTCAGCCTGGGAGCTGGAGCTAAAGGAAGGCGCTATCTTACCGCGTCGCCTTGCGAGAAGGCAGGTCGCTCCGGGAATGGACGTTTGTGGGATTTGTCTGAGAGACCCTCTCCGCGGCAGGGTGGGAGCCTCTTGCTTTGCTCCGGGAGGAGCGGGGGCCTGTGGGTGTTGCGAGGACACCAGTGGTACTGACGTCCGGGCGTACCTGTGTCCAGTTTCCCGGTTGTTCCAAATGTCCCAATGAACAGCTCCGGTTGGGTGGGCCTCTGCGCCGGGACCGCCTTTAGACCTTAATTATCATCAGGGAGGTATCACGCTGCTACAAAAGGAGAATTACCACCCCCACCTCCGTCCTATTTTGCAGAAGGGGAAAATGAACCGTCCCTCTGTCAAGTGTAATTTTCATTCCAGAAACATAGGTACTTCACTCTCAAAAGTCCTTCCAGCATTCTTATGGGCTGTTTTTCTACACTATTGAACTAATCTTTTCCTCCCATAGCCCCGATGTCATGATAATGATAAATAATGACTGTCATTTACTATTCCCTTTAGTATGAGCTAGCTCCGAAGTGGAGACTCACATTATTCTCGTTTTGCAAATGAAGATGCAGGCTTGGAATGATGAAATAATTTGTTCGAAGTCATTTAGATTGTCATTGGTGGCGCCAGGATTCATTCCCACCATGCTGCCAAAGGTCTTCCTATAAAATTCGATTTTATTGCACTTACCACACTGCATTATAATTTCCGAGGATAGGCTGGGCACAGCGGTTCGGGCCCATAACCCTAGCACTCTAGGAGAGGAGGCGGGAGGATCGCTCAAACAGGAGTTGGAAGTTGCAGTAAGCTATGATGATCCCACTGCATTCTATAGCTCTGGTGACAAGAGTGAGACCCTGTCTCAAAAATTTAAAAAAAAAAAAAAAATTATTTCAAGGTAAAAACTGGCTTTACCATCTGAATTGAAGGCAAAGATTGGGAACTGTTTATCCCTATCCTTAGTGCTTAGCACAGAGCCTGGCATATTGCAAGTGTTTGATGTCTTTAAAGAATAATGAGAAGTCACGTTGCCGGAACAGTTTGTGTCAGCTGTGAGGAGGTGGGTTGCTTTCACCAGAGGACTGACCAAAGCCCCATGTTGATTTTCTTTCTTTCATGGGTGAAAATCTACATATGTTACAGGTAGAAAGAAGACCTTGTTTGTAGGTGATTGATTACTCATTCAAGTAAATATCTGCACCAGAATCTATATTGGAGCATATTGTTTTCTATTTTTAACCTATTGTTTTATTTCCCCCCCTCCAAGAAATACTGCCTGTTATGGAAATTTATTGGGGAATACAATATTGCTGTTATGTTAATTATCCATGTGTAAATTGGGGCCTCCATCTTTTTCAGTATAAGTGTTTAGCTCGTTGAGGACAAGGTACCTGTTCCCTGCTTCCTACTTTCTTCCCTTGTACATAATGGGTGCTGAGTTGATGTTAGTCAACTGTTCATTCTGGTTACACAGCCATACTGGCAAGGTCCAAGCAATGGGCAACATATATATTGTGCTCTGTGAGATGAGACAAAAATATGTGCTTCCTCATTCTTTTCAATTTATTGCCAGTTGGGCAAGAATCTCAAATTCTGAAGCAGTTTGTTTAATGACAATAATTATTAGAGTCTCCAGATTCAGCACTTGCTCAGTCTTTTTCTTTTCCCCTTTTATATGATTTGGCTGTGTCTTTTCCATTCCCCTTTAAACTGATGGAGCCATCTCATGTATTTTTTTAAATCAGTATTCATAACCAGAATCCACAGAGAACTCAAACTTATTAATAAGAAAAGAACAAGTCATCCCATTTCATTGTGGGCAAGGGACTTGAACGGAAGCTTCTCTGAAGATGATAGGTGCATGGCCTACAGACACATGAAAAAATGCTCACCATCTTTAATCATCAGAGAAATGCAAATCAAAATCAGTTTGAGATATCATCTAACTCCCGTAAGAGTGGCTCACATAACAAAATCCCCAAACTACGGATGTTGGCAAGGATGTGGAGAAAAGGGAACACTTCTGCATTGCTGGTGGGAGTGCAAGCTAATACATCCCTTTTGGAAAGAAGTATGCAGATCTAAAAGTAGACCTGCCATTTGATCCTGCAATTCCTCTACTAGGTGTATATCCAAAAGACCAAAAATCACTTTATAACA
>CAUYPK010127579.1:0-43240 GCA_963574355.1 Loris lydekkerianus
TGACTTCATTATCATTTTGCTCAAAAAATTTAGTAATTTCTTTCTTAATCTCATCTATGACCCAGCTATCATTTAGCATAAGATTATTTAGTTTCCATGTCTTTGTGTGAGTTTGCAGATTCCTGTTGTTACTGAGTTCAACTTTTATTCCATGATGGTCCGAGAATATACAAGGAATAATTTCTATTTTTTCAAATTTGCTGAGGTTAGCCTTGTGACCTAAAATGTGATCAATTTTGGAGGATGTTCCATGCGCTGATGAGAAGAATGTGCATTCAGTTTTGTTAGGAGAAAATAGGTATAGAAGGGACATTTCTTAAACTGATAAGAGGCCATCTACAGCAAACCTACAGCCAATAATATATTGAATGGAGTAAAACTAAAAACATTTCCACTAAGATCAGGAACCAGGCAAGGTTGCCCACTATCTACACTGCTTTTTAACATTGTAATGGAAGTCTTAGCCATTGCAATTAGGCAAGAGAAGGCAATCAAGGGTATATATAGGGTCAGAGGAGGTCAAACTTTCACTTTTCCCAGATGATATGATTATATACCTGGAAAACCCCAGGGACTCAACCACAAAACTCTTAGAAGTGATCAAGGAATACAGCAGCGTCTCAGACTACAAAATCAATAGCATTCATATATAACAACAATAGTCAAGCTGAAAAAACAGTTGTGAACTCTATTCCCTTTACAGTAGTGCCAAAGAAAATGAAATATCTGGGAGTGTGCCTAACAAAGGATGTGAAAGATCTCTATAAAGAAAACTATGAAATTCTGAGACAAGAAATAGCCGAAGATGTCAACAAATGGAAAAACATACCATGCTCCATGGCTGGAAAGAATCAACATTGTTAAAATGTCCATACTACCCAAAGCAATCTACAGATTTAATGCAATCCCCATTAAAGCACCTCCGTCATACTTTAAAGATCTGGAAAAACTAGTATTTCATTTTATATGGAAACAGAAAAAACCTCAAATAGCCAAGACATTACTCAGAAATAAAAATAAATCAGGTAGAATCATGCTATTAGACTTCAGACTATACTATAAATCTATAATGATCAAAACAGCATGGTATTGGCACAAAAATAGAGAGGTAGACATATGGAACAGAATTCAGAACCAAGAAATGAATCCAGACACTTACCGTCATTTGATCTTCAATAAGCCCATCAAAACTTACCGTATATACTCGAGTATAAGCCGAGTTTTTTCGGCCCCAAAGTTGTGGCAAAAAACCCCAACTCGGCACAAATTTTGTGCCGAAAAAACTCGGCTTATACTCGAGTATATACGGTAAATTGGGGGAAAGACTCCCTATTTAACAAATGGTGCTGGGTGAATTGGCTGGCGATTTGTAGAAGACTGAAATTGGACCCACATCTTTCATCTCTAACAAAAATTGACTCTCACCAGATAAAATACTAAAACTTAAGACATGAAACCATAAAGATTCTTGGAAAGAGTGCAAGGGAAACACTTGAAGAAATTGGCCTGGGAGAAAACTGTATGAGGAGGACCCCTAAGGCAACTGAAGCAATACCAAAAATATATTACTGGGACTTGATCAAACTAAAAGGCTTCTGCACTGCCAAGAACACAGTAAGTAAAGCAAGCAGACAGCCCTCAGAATGGGAGAGGATGTTTGCAGGTTACATTTCCAACAAAGGTCTGATAACCAGAATCCACAGAGAACTCAAACTTATTAATAAGAAAAGAACAAGTGATCCCATTTCACTATGGGCAAGAGACCTGAACAGAAACTTCCCCGAAGAAGACAGGCGCATGGTCTACAGACACATGAAAAAATGCTCGTCATCTTTAATCATCAGAGAAATGCAAATGAAAACCACTCTGAGATACCATCTAACTCCACTAAGAGTAGCCCACATAACAAAATCCCAAAACTACAGATGTTGGCATGGATATGGAGAAAAGGGAATACTTCTGCACTGCTGGTAAGGAATGTAAACTAATATGTTCCTTTTGGAAAGAAGTTTGGAGAACACTCAGGGATCTAAAAATTGACCTGCCATTGGATCCTGCAATTCCTCTACTAGGAGTATATCCAAAAGACCAAAAATCACTTTGCAAAAAAGGTATTTGCACCAGATTATTCATTGCAGCTCAATTCGTAATAGCTAAGTCATGGAAGAAGCCCAAGTGCCCAATTGACCCATGAATGGATTAATAAATTGTGGTATATGTATACCATGGAATACTATGCAGCCTTAAAAAATTGAGCCTTTACTTCTTTTTATGTTTACATGGAGGGACCTGGAACATATTTTCCTGAGTAACATATCTCAAGAATGGAAGAAAAAGTAGCCAATGTATTCAGTACTTCTATGAAACCAACTTATATTTACTCACACTTTCTTATAAAAGATAGAACACAACTATAGCCCAGGATGAAGGAGAGAAAAGGGAGGGGAGGGGAGGGGAGAGGTTTGATAGAGGGAGGGTAAAAGGCGGGACCACACCTATGGAGCAAGGGTCTAAGTCAAATCTGTCAAGTGTAGTTAAATGTCTTAACACAATAATCAAGTAAATGAGGCGAAAGCTATGTTGATTGATTTGATGTAAGCGTGTCAGATGGTATAAAAAAAAAAAAAACACATTGTACCCCACATATGCATAAATATATTCATGATCATGTGTATATGACTTAATAAAGAACAAAAACAAACAAAAAAAACTAGCTGAGCATTGTGGTGGGCAGCTAGAGTCCCAGATACTTGGGGGGCTAAGACAGAAGTTTTGCTTGAGCCCAAGAGTTTGAGGTGAGCTCAGCCTGTCTCCAAACCAAACAATCTCATACTCTGAGACTCTGCCTCCAAAAAAAAAAAAAAAGATTTCCTTTGCCTGTCCTTGAAACCACCATACTGTCTGGTGTTCTTACCCTGTTACAGCATTTCTATACAGAATCAAAGATCACTAGTACAGTGAGATTTTAGCTCACTTTTATTAAGAGTTAAGTCAGCATCTTTCCCTTTCCTTCTTATAACACAGGAACCACACACACAGAACCATAGCACTAAATCAGAAAACTTACTAAATCCAGACAATATTCACCCTTTTATTTGTACAAATATTTAAAAATAGTTACCTAATAATTCACTTTAGGAATTTTTGCCACTCAAGAATCCAGGTAAGTGTAAAAGGCAGATGTCAAAAAAAACATTCTTTTATGCTACCACTGGTATTATGAGATGCTCTGATTTCAATTTATAAACCTGGGAATAGGTGGCGCCTGTGGTTCAGTGAGTAGGGCACCAGTCCCATATACTGAGGGTGGTGGGTTCAAACCCAGCCCCAGCCAAACTGTAAACAAAAAATAGCTGGTCATTGTCGTGGGCGCCTGTAGTTCCAGGTACTCGGGAGGCTGAGGCAAGAGAATCACCTAAGTCCAAGAGCTGGAGGTTGCTGCAAGCTGTGATGCCACAGCACTCTACCAAGGGCAACAGAGTGAGACTCTGTCTCTTAAAAACAAACAAACTCGGAATGGGTGGAAAGTGATTAAGCCACTTGTCCAAAGAGAAAGCTAGTTTAGGGTAGCTAGTAGAAATGCAGGTTACACACAAACTTCTCTAGCATAGAAAAGTTCGCTGTAGCTTTTAATAACAGTCATTTTACACAGATGTGTCAGAGTGTCAGGGATATATCTGTCCTAGACTCAACTTTGACAAATGCACACAGAAACTAGTTAGTGGGCATATCAGAAATCTATACACCTCTTAAATTCCTATTTTAGGATCACCCTCCTCCCTCCTTTAACACATTAACTGCCTTGTGAGTTGTATTTAATTTTACGATAACTTTGAGCCCAGGGTCTCATGAAGCATATATAACTCACACACCTCTACCTGTGTGATAAGCACTATGGCCCCAAGGGAAAAAATTTTTCTAGTGTGGTAGTCAATGTGTTGAACTTTTCATGTTATTGACTCTTACAGAAAAAGAGAAATGTTTGACCTGAAAGTCCTTAGAGAGTCAATTTAGTTCAGTTTTTTCCTTGTATAGGTGAGAAAACAAACCCAGAGCAAAGAAGCCTGACCCTCAGTGACAGAAACTCAAGGTTGGGTTAGGCTCCAGAGCTTGTCCCTCCAGGCCCCTCTACACCAACCTATGATCACGGCAGCTACCTCAGATGATGCTTACGGACTCTATTCGCATTCTATATTTAGTGGAAATTGTGATGGCTGGTTTTTTTGTTCCATGGTTTTCGGCCCCAAACATACCACAAGTGGCAGGTGACTTGCAGGGAAGATGCTGCTGACAGCAAAGGCAGAAACACACTGCAAAGGAGCGAATGCTCAGAGGACCTGTCAGCCTGGTGGGTTCATAAATAGGAAAAAGAAAGTCTCATTTTTAAATGAGACTATTTATTGAGTCTCTTTTCTATAAGCGTCCTATCCTATACCTTGATGTCTCCTTAAATTGGTATAGGAAGTACCACTCAAAATATTAAACGAGAAAGCCAAACAAGAAGAGATGTCAAAATAAACTCACCAGGACCCAAGAATGTTAATTTCACACATACCTCGATTATCAATAAACAACTGAATTATAAACTACTTTCTTTCTTTCCTTTTTTTTTTTTTTGAGACAGAGTCTTATTTTGTCACCCTCAGTAGAGTACTGTGGCATCACAGCTCACAGCAAGCTCCAGCTCTTGGGCTTAGGTGATTCTCTTGCCTCAGCCTCCTGAATAGCTGGGACTACAGGCACCTGCCACAATACCCAGCTATTTTTTTGTTACAGTTTGGCTGGGGCCAGGTTCAAACCTGCCACCCTCAGTATATGGGGCCAGCACACTACTCGCTGAGCCACAGGAGCCACCCTTATAGACTACTTTCAAAATAATTTATTGCATCAGGTATCTGCTGTGTTGCAATTATTTTCAAACTATCTCCAGTATCTTATTTCTCACCTCAAGGAAACAAAATTCTTAAAAATCAAAACATAAAAATAGATTTCTTAAATAATCTACCTCTTTACAAAGCAAATAAAAACTGCTAATGTTTACACACACCCAAAACTGTGAGCAAAATTGTCTTAGCTTCCTGATTAAAAAAGTATAAATACTCAAAATGCTGAACATGCAGTTTTTCTAGATCTTTCAAAGCCATTAACTTCCTGGTGACAAAGATAAAGGAAGCCTTTTAAAATATTTTACTACAGTATTTAAAACTAACTAATCTCTTTCCTCCTTTCCCAAAGTCCCAAACTGTCCCGCTGGTGTTTAAAAACACACATTAAAAATCCTACTGTACAAAAACTTCAAAATAGTCAGGTCTGACTGGGCACAGTGGATCACACCTGCAATCCTAGCACTCTGGAAAGCTGAGGTAGGTGAATAGCTTGAGCTCAGGAGTTTGAGATCAGCCTGAGCAAGGGTAAGACCACCACCACCCCCTACTAAAAATAGAAAAAAATACTAGCCAGGTGTTGTGGTACATGCCTATAGTCCCAGCTACTTGGGAGGCTGAGGCGAAAGGATTGCTTGAGCCCAATACTTGAGGTTGCTGTGAGCTATGATGCTATAGCTCTCTACCCAGGGTGATGGAATGAGACTCTGTCTCAGAGGGGAGGGGGGGAATAGTCACATGTCTACTCTACAAAGGAGCAAATAAGTCTATATTAAGGTTTTATCCAATTAGCAATGAATGTCACACCACTCAGGGGCAGTACAGACTGATTTCAACCACATCCCACTCAACCACAAAGAAAGTTGAAACCTTACCTCAAACTGTGGGTAAGGAGGAGTCATAGCTGAAGGGGGCCCTGAGGTGGGAGGAGGCATCCCTGAAGTGGGTGGGAACAGACCCAAGGCATTTAGATTTAATCCAGGAATTAAATGTGCTTGGAGCTGAAATGGTAAAACAGTCCCTTTATTTGATAGTTCAAAGAATTGAAAGTGAACATTGAAAAGTAACAACATTCAGACTGTGATCTCTTATCTAAAAGAAAGCAATCGTCTTATGACTCAAACTTAAAGGAGATGTTCCATGTGACTAAATGTGAGTGTAACTGTTTATGTCTGTTTACATCACTCTGTATTAAAGATCTGTGTGCATGTTTGCCCCTCCCCCCCAAATCCACAGCTGTTTAAGTTGTCTCACAGGCAGCCTTCCTTTCCCTGACAGAGCTCAGACAAAAACACACTCTGTGTACTGTCGGCACAATGCAAATACAGACTGAACATCTGGAGTAGCTGAAGAGATAAACTAGTAAGATTTGTTCATTGAAAAGCAAATCAGGTATATAGAGATTAAGCTATTAAGCTATTAAGAGATCTTTATTGCCTGGGTAAAATTTGGCATCCTAGAACACTGTTTTTCAACCTTTTTTATCTTGCGGTACACTTGAACCTATAGTTAAACTTCCATGGCACACTTAAATTATGTTGATCAAAGAAAAAAAAGAAATATGCTTACTGTGCTTTGAACTTCTTTAGAAAATAATTTAATTAATGATCTTTAAAATGTTTTTCATGGCACACTTAAGATCGTCTTGAGGCACACCAGTATGCTGTGGCACCAGGGTTGAAAAAAAATCACTACTCTAGAAGCCTAAAACAAAGTCAAATCCTTGGGAAATCTGGTCTCATCCCCAGGTAACTACTGCAACTAAACATATCTTAGGAATGGATATAGGAGACAGAAAGGATTTTAATTTGGTTTAATTTCATAAAGATTGAGCAAATAACTGAGAGTGGAACTGAGATTTGAATGTACTTGAGAATTTTTTAAAAAGACCTCTGGGGTTGGATTTAATTCCAACTGATTTCAAAACATCTGGACAAGCAGTTATAACATGAAGACAGGCATGCCGTCATGTGGGTAACACGATAAGCACTCTAGGTTCTTTATATAGGTAACATTTTCACATTTCACTCCTGTTAGGTTTAGTGCTTCAGACGACTGGTCCAATTTAAGAATCACGTAAACCCCATACAATTCACAATTAGAGATGGAATTTTGAAGTATTCCATTTTAAGCACCATTCCATCCATTAATGAAAGTCAGCAATTTACTTTAATATCTAATAGCCTTAGATTCGCTACGCGGATTGTTTTGTCATGTGAAATTCTTATATCTCCAAAGCTTATAGGAGTTATCAAGTAAATTTTAAACTTATAATCTTAACATTAACTTTTCTATTCATTATATCTATTACAATCCTAATAAACATACAACGTAGGTAGTA
This sequence comes from Loris lydekkerianus, assembly GCA_963574355.1. NCBI lineage: Eukaryota > Metazoa > Chordata > Mammalia > Primates > Lorisidae > Loris > Loris lydekkerianus. The sequence goes on from CAUYPK010127579.1 coordinate 7,225, forward strand.
GCGCCTGAGGAAATTGAGGCTCAGAAAGACTGAGCAAATTGTCCAAGAGAACAGAGCTGTAATCATAAAAGGTTGAGCTGGGATTCAAATCCAGTTCACATACATTTAAAGCCCACCTTCCTTGGGTATTAAACTCCTTCAAATTAACATTTTAAAAGAGGAACTATATTAATCTTTTATAGGTAGATATTGGCCTTACCTCACTTAGAAGCAAACTAAAGCTCAAAGACTAAATAATTTGGTGAAATTAAAAAGACAGCTAAGCCTAGTGTCAAAGCCAGTATCTTCCTCACTATCCTAGGGTACTTGCTACAATACTCAGTAAAAATCAATGAGAACTACTTCTAAGGATGTTACCACTAAAAGAAACCAATATTTATGCAACAGACATCTTTTAATTACCCAGCAAAATAAAGATATATGTCATATTAAAACTAACATTCATAGAAGCAATATCATTTTCATAAGACTCCCTGATTTTCTTCATTATCTCTTCCTCAGCTTTGGCGCATGTTTCAACATTGCCTTTTACTGTAATGGTGCGTTCCGGATTATACAGCGTCAATTCCTGTAATCTGCGGAGTGAAGAACAACAAAGAGAAAGAATGCAATTATAGAAGGAAGACAGTTAATGATAATTCAGTCACTGATGACAATTAAAAATGAATTTGGCTAGAAATATGCAAAAGTGGAGTGGTCAAACAATTCTAAGAATTGTAGGAGAGATGAAAACATTCCCCCTCCAAAAATTACTAGGTTGTATACAGTTCAATTAAGACCATGTTTTAAACATAGTGTACTTCTTGACCACTTAAAAATGAACCATTTTAACAGCGTAACCATGAATTAAAAAGGAATGGTGGGAAGGTTTTAGTGGAAACCAAGAACCAGAAGTACATAACCTTTAATAGGTAGGTTCCTAGCCTGTCCTTACCAATTATAGGCATAATTGGCATTCTCATGCAATTGCATTTTCTGGGTCACTAAGCAAGGAAAAGGCATGGAAATATTCCAAAAACACAATCCAGAAGTCATGTGCCTAAACTTAGCTTTTGCCAGTATTTTTAGAGTTAGGTTGGAGTAAATAATATAAATCAATCCATTTTGACTAAATTTAAAGAGTGGTCTGTTTGATGACCATTTAGATAATAAGAGAATTAGGTAGCAAAAGCAATATTCAAAAATTCCCTGTTTGATCCAGGTCCTGGTGAGGCCTCAAAAGTCTACCACAAATTACATCTGAGGACGTCAACCTAAGCTGGTCACCCTTGAGAGGAAAAGCAATGAAGTTACCATGAAAAAGTAATGCATACTGAAAGGCTATGGAATATTGGTGCTGCTCTCTTTCATTTTCCTGGAGTGAAATTCTCCTTTTCACTACTAGTAAAATGTTGTAGGCTAATCGTAGGCCAGATGAATGGAATATCACTCCTTAACTTTTCCATCAAACTAGCTAAAAATGTCAACATTTACATACTGAAGACTGCCTTTACTAATTATAGTATATCTAGTAAAAAAAATAGTATAATTAGTATATAATTCTAGTATCCAGTTTCAATCCAGGCTTGCCAAGCATTTTGTATTAGAATTTTTAGAATAGCTGCTTCTAAAATATCTTCTAGGAGTTTTTCTTTTAATAATACAAGGGAGCCTTATATGTTGTATTTATCTCATTGTAGTTTTCTTTGTATATAACCAAACAGGAATTCCCACTTCCATACCATCAGGTCCTTTGAAAACTTCTTGCTATACAAACACTTTGCTTCAGTCTCTCCCTACATTCTTCCTAAGTTCATGAATCTCTTCCCAGCTTTCTGGGTAACTCTAATATAAACTAAAGGAAGTCATCTCCAGAAAAAGAAAAGCCTTCTGAGCACCATGAACTCTACAAGTAGTCTCCTGCCTCCAAGATCACACCCACACCCACACCCAGAGAATAGGGTTGACTTGTGTAAACAACATTAGAAAAAGTAATAGAGTATAATTGGTGAGGTTATATACCATAAAAGACATTCCCTCATGGTCTTTCCTAGATCATTCACTCAGACAGAAGATAGCTGCCACGTCCTGAGGATGCTCAAGCAGCTCAGTGGAAAAGCTCACGCAGTGGGGTACTGCGAGGGCTCCTGCTAACAGTCAGCACTGACTGGTCAGAGCATTATGAGACCCCATGCACCAGAACCACCCAGCTCACTGACCCACAGAAACTAGTGAGCAATAAATGTTCTCTATCATCTTAGGCTGTCAAATGTTGGGACAATTTGTTACACAGCAATGGATCATAAACTGGGTTTCTATATTGTAACTTTGGGAATAAATGTCAGAAAACCCAGTCAAGACATTGGCTAGAAAATACAAATACAAAGCATTTCATTCTTCCTATTCAGTACATGACGCTCTGAATAGGGATCAGGAAGAGACAGCAGGCAGCAAGCAGGTGGAGTTTGAGAAACAGTACAAGCCTGGCAGCATAGACTAGCTGGAACAGCAGGAAAATTGGAGACGCTGAGTTTAACAAGTGTCTAAGGCAGGGTATGGTGGAGCACATGCCTGCAGTCCCAGGTACTCAGGAGGCCAAGGCAGGATTGCTAGAGCCCAGAAGTTCAAGGTTACAGAGAGCTCTGACAATGCCGCTGCACTATAGCCCCGGGAACAGAGCAAGATCCTGTCTCTTAAAGAAATAGATAAAAATAAAAAGTAACAGAGTTTGGAAGTTTTCTAGTTCAAAAGCAAGGCAGCACTTACGGAGATATGGTGATTTTAGTATCTGTGTCTTGCTCAATTTTTTTAAGGTTTCTTCCTTCTTTACCAATAAGACGGCCTACAAAATTATTATGGGCTAAAATCTTCAAGGGGATCTCTTCTGTGCTATAAATAGAAAAAAAGATCAAAGAATTAGGGTAAGTAAACCTACTCTTGGGTATAAAGACAATATTCATTCATTAAACATTTACTTCCTCCCCCCCTTTTTTTTTTTTTAATTTTGAGACAGAATTTCACTATGTTGCCCTCAGTAGAGAGCCATTGCATCACAGCTCACAGTCACCTCAAACTCTTGCACTTAAGCAATTTTCCTGTCTCAGCCTCCCAAGTAGCTGGGACTATAGGTGCCACCCCAACGCCCAGCTATTTTTTGTTGCAGTTGTCATTGTTGTTTAGCTGGCCCAGGCCGGATTTGAACCTGCCAGCCTTGATGTATATGGCTGGCACCAATCCCCTACCTACCACCTTGGAAGCATTGTTAGTTATCACTTAAAACTTGCTGACAGTCTGGGCATGGTGGTTCTTGCCAGTAATCCTAGCACCCTGGGAGATCCAAAGCAAGAGGACTGCTTGAGCTCACAATTTCCAGACAACCCTGAGCAAAAGTGAGAGACCCCTGTCTCTATAAAAAATAGAAAAAATTAGCTGGATGTGATAGCATATGCATATAGTCCCAGTTACTTAGGAGGCTGAGGCAGGAGGTTTATTTGACCCCAGGAGATGGAGTTTGCAGTGAACTACAATGATGCCCTACACTCTAGCCAGGGCAACATAGCAAGACTGTGTCTCATAATGAACAAGAACACAAACACACCCACACAAAACTTGCTGACAATTGGCCTGGTGATGTATAAACAGAAGAGGTAAAAAAACATTTGTAAGTATTTAGATAGAAGTAATTTCTTAACTAGTTTTATTTCAGGGAATATCTGTCTTTAAAGAGGGATTCTCTTATTCCTAAACCTCTAATACTAGAACACAATGTACAAATATATAACAGTTTAACAGTTATATATTTATATAGTTCTACAGTTTAATCCAGTAGAAATTTTAAAATACATCCTTAGAGATACAGGCATAATTTATAGAAAGAAACAGAAGAAACTCAAAAGTGGTTACATTTTGAGAGAAGGGGATAAAGAACCCAAAGACTCGTGCTTTTCATTCTGTACCTTTCTAAATTTCTAAGTCATACAGACATGACCGTTCAAAAATGTCATTGGGGTTATCTAATAGTGGGCTTTTCCTTTATTTTTTTCCATACTAAAAACCACATGTCTATAACACAGCATCCATATATAATACTTCATTACTATAAAATATTTAAATGTCTCTACAAATGACATTAGTGTAATGTTGTTCTGTACCATGAAAGTGGCACAGGACCCAATCTCCACTCAAAGTTCCTGTGGAAGGGATATTTAGAGTTCCGGCCTGTACCACACAGATAAATGTCCAGTTTACCTCAGCACAGAATGAGGGACTTCCCCAACTCCACACTCCCGATGCTCCAGGGTGGAGCTGGACAGACTGGAACAGTGGTACACTGGGCTCTGAGTAAGGATGAGCGAGGATTTGATGCCCCATTCTTGGATATATCCCATGACACTTCTTGGTTCTAGGTGGGCTTCCTATATCTCCCAATTGCCTTCTCTTACAGCTGGGTTTCTCATCCCCATTATCGCCACTCGCCCCACAGCCAAACATGAACATAAATAAAATAATCAAGTAGTTAAAAGACTTATCCTTCACAACTGAATCAGCAGTGCCAACCACTGCAGCTCACCAGGATAGCATTTCCCTTTTTGGCAATTCCCAAGAACTGTGTCATAGAAAGCCAAAATAAAACAGGATAAGATTCAACCTCTTTCACAGGATAATCCTCTTTACTCACAATTTTATATCTTGAGCTTCCTTATGCATAATCTCCAGAATAGACTTACAAGCCGCAGAGGTACCTTCAGGGGTAGAGAGGATAGTAATGGACTTCTCAGCAGCCCCTGCATTCTCTTTACGATGGACATCAATCCTGACAGTGGGCACAAGCAGAGAGGAACAAGAGCTGTGAGTGTGGATTCACACCAGTTTGTAACTACCAACTGCAAAGTCACAGGACTTCTGGGCAAAGAGTAGATGACTCACTTCCCTCAAGAGCATAAACTCTTGACAAGCTGTCAACACTGATGCCTGGGAGACAAGTTTTAATTCCAGGAATACTCTTCCTTGCTCTTTCCTCAGTCCAATTAAGCAGGAACATCTCTTCATTTGGCCCAAGCTTCTTGTACACTTAGATCTTCTTTTAGACGCCACACAACAAATGTCTCACATCAAAGAGCCTGGATTCAGACAAAAGGATCTTTCTGCTCTAAAACAAATAGGAACTGGAGCATATGCCAGGAAAGATGGAGTTGGAATCCCACAGTCAGGCTGAACTCTTCATTCTGAACAGCATAACCACTACTCTATTCGTTGTATGAGCAGATTTCACTCATCTGCTTTACTTTTGCAAAAAGTAAAAAAAGCCCAGCCCCGGCCAAAATCTGCACCAAAGGAAAAAAAAAAACAAAAACAAAAACAAAAACTATAAAGATACACCCCCAACTTAATAATGGCTACCTTTTATATATATATGAAAACTATATATAATAAATCAGGGGTCCTCAAACTACGGCCCGCCGGCCACATGAGGTGGTATGATTATGTTTGTTCCTGTTTTGTTTTTTACTTCAAAATAAGATATGTGCAGTGTGCATGGGAATTTGTTCATAGTTTTTTTTTTTTGTTTTTTTTTAACTATAGTCCGGCCCTCCAATGATCTGAGGGACAGTGAACTGGCCCCCTGTTTAAAAAGTTTGAGGACCCCTATATATATATATGGCTTGGCACCTGTGGCCCAAGTGACTAAGGTGCCAGCCACATACACCTGAGCTGGCGGGTTCGAATCCAGCCCAGGCCCGCCAAACAACGATGATGGCTGCAACCAAAAAACAGCCGGGCATTGTGGTGGGGTATATATATTTGCAGTTTTGGCCAGGGCTGGGCTTGAACCCACGCCGGGACTACTAAACGACAACAACTACAACAATAACAAAAAACTAGCCAGGTGTTGTGGCGGGCGCCTGTAGTTCCAGCTACTTGGGAAGCTGAGCCAAGAGAATTGCTTAAGGCCAACAGTTTGAAGTTGCTGTGAGCTGTGATGCTCAAGACCAGCCTGAGCAAGAGAGAGACTGGTAGAGTAGAGAAGGTCTATACTAAAAATAGAAAAATTAGCCAGGCCACTGTGGTGGGCACCTGTAGTCTCAGCTTCTCAGGAGCCTGAGACAAAAGAATCGTTTGAACCCAGGAGTTTGAAGTTGCTGTGAGATAGGCTGATGTAAGACTGTCTTAAAAAAAAAAAAAGGTGTCTTAGGTAATAACAGTCCCAATCTTAGGACACATCCTCCCAGCTACTGTTTCTATCAGTGATGCTGGTCCTCTGGTAACATTAATATTCCTCGCTCCAGCTTATTTCCACCCTTTCCTGTGTTAAAGACTACTAAATTCTGATCCCCTGAGAGAAGGGAGTGTGACTTTGGAGATTAGGGTAGCCCTCTGAGACCATTCCAGAAACAGAGGTTCTAATAATGACTAATTTTAACAGCAAGAGTTAATTAAATCCAAGGGCAGAGCTCTGCAGATGAATCACTTCCCTTCTTCTCCACCCCCATCTTCCTGCCTTAAGTAAAACAAACAGTTCAGTTGACGTCCCAGCTTTCATCTGACACCTGAACGAGTAGCTGGAAAAGGAAGAACTCTAATCTGCCTCAGGACAAGGAAGGGAAGCCATAGTTCCTGCAGCTAACGGCGGACCACGGAGGCAAGAAGCCCTTAAATTTTAAGATTAAAGCCAGGTAAACTGATGAAGGTGATGGTTCACTTGTCCTCCTCATGATGAAGTCAGGGCCATTAAATGTGCACATAGATAACCAACACCAAATGTCTCTGATTCAAAGCAGGCTCCATGCCACTGCGGGGGGGCGGGGGGGGGGTAGGCGCAGCTAAATACACTCAATACAGTTCTTCTGGCTCTGTGTGGGAAATGGGCCAGCTAGTTCAATACAGGCATGGTGTCTGTGATGAATATGGATGTCGTCCTATGCCTGTCAGAACAAACACATATAAAAGGCATACGCAGCACCACGCTGCCATATTTCCAATTTTCTGAGAAAGTGCTTAATTCCTCAGATCACATAAAACGAAATCATTCTCCTTTCTAAACTTAAAAGACAAAATAAGCCAATCATTTCTGTAGCTGGCCCAAGGCTTGTAGAATGACACTCACCGGTCCTTCGGGACATGAGGCAGTAGCAGGACCAGAGATGAGCGTAGTAGCAATTTACCAAGCTGGGGATGGGGTCAGAGTTCAACACTAAGTTTCTTTGGTCAAAATATGCACAACAGTATGGTTTAAATAGCAAAAACAACTAACATATACTGCACTGGGGCTTCTAAATTGAGAAAAGTATCTTAGATACATGTAAAGGGCTCAAATGACTTCAAGTATCATACTTTCAGTCATTTGACAAATACAAGAGCCTTCTGTGGGCCAGGTGTGATGGCTGACACCTGTAATCGTAGCACTCTGGCGGCTGAGGTGGGAGGATCCCTTGAGCTTAGGAGTTTGAGATCAGCCTGAGCAAAAGTGAGACGCAGTCTCTACTAAAAATAGAAAAACTGAGGCAGGAAGATCACTTGAGCCTAGGAGTTGGAGGTTGCTGTGAGCTATGATGATGCCATGGCACTCTACCTAGGGTGAAAAAGTGGGACTCTGTCACAAACAAACAAAAAAGAGCCTTCTATGTACCAGGCAAAGGACTTGACACTGGGGCTACAGTGATACATATTGATAAATAAAAACAAATAGTTCCTGCTTTCTACTTCTGAACAGTTAGCGCCAACAATTGGACGGAAGTCTTCTAATCCCTTAAAACCTTCCAATTAAAAATATCAAACAACATTCTAAAGAAAAAGGCATTCTAACTACAAGGCTTGATCACCATAAGATGAGCAATTCTTTACTCAAAGTCTGAAAACCCGCCTCTGTATTGAGGCCACAGATGAAATGGCCTAGACACAGAAAATCACTTCTAAAAACAATGAAGGCAGGGAGAAAGGAGGGTGCAGGTTGGCGCGGAGAACCACCTTGAAATGCCCTTTGTGTGCCAGGGCTTCCCACACAAGAAGTGGATTAGGTATCACTTGCTTTCCATTCATGGGTGAAAATTTCAGGTTTCCTTTGAAATTAAGGTTTAGTCCCAGATTTATATAAAATTAACATACCAAATCACAAGTGTGTTGCACATTCCCAAGTACTATACCAGGAGGTCTCATAATCACGTTCACAAGGTCACTGAGTACCAGAACCGTACACTGTGTCCCTCAGCATCCAAGGGGAGGACAGCAATACTCACTTGGACTGGGTCTGTTTGGTGATATTCCGAATGGTAGCACCCTCTTTTCCTATAATGGCTCCAACAAACTGGGTGGGAACCAGCAGGCGCAGAGGCAAGTCACATGGTTTCTGCTTGGACACTGACCCTGGAGACCCCTGCCTTGATGAGCCTCTCTGCCCAAGCCCACGGCGACCTCGAGGCTGCTGCAAGGGGTTCTGCTGGGCGGCCGTTTCGTCGGGGATGTATGCTACTTTCAAGGTGAAGTTCTCTAACTGGAATCCATTCAGTTTGTCTAAAGCTCTGAAAGTTGACAAGGGACAGAGGGCGGGAAGAGAAATGGAACCAGGTAATAAATCTTTCAGCAAAGCAACACCCATATCTTCCACTCAGGATTCACGGTTCTAAAACTTCTGAATGAAGCCACTGCACAGTAGCAAACCCAGAACACATTATCCTCTCCCTCGGCTCCCCTTCACCCCCATACATATTTTTTCTTTAATGTACATAAGATTATGTGCATTGTTGAACTCTCAATTAAGCTTAACCCATGAGGTTAGGATCATCATCAGCAAGAGAGAAGTAAATGGGCAGTTCTTATTCTGGCTAACACTTCTACATCAGAATGGAAGCGACCTTAGAAATACACACCTCCTACTGCACTCTCCAAAATAATACAAGTGTTTAAAACATTTTTAAGAATTGATAGACAAATATCATTAAAACGTTCACAAAAGACTGGTAGAATTTAATGCTCAGGATAGTTGATCACTCAAAATCTTAGCACCTTGTATGAGAAACAGTGGTCCTTGACCTTGTAGAGTTTATGATCTTATTTGGGACAAAGAGGCAACAGTGTTGGTGAAGCCAAAAAAGAAAACAAAGTAACATTCTACTCTATCCATCAACACAGAATTGTGGTCATGATGTACATTGCTCTGTGGCTTGCTTTTTTTCCAAATACATGTCTTGGGATGTTTTAATATGATTTCTATGTTGGAAGGCAATATTTCATAAGCTTCACAGGTGACAGCAGGCACATACCACACTTACAATACCAATGCCCTGTTTACATACCCTTAAGTCAACATATCATTCTTTATTTTCCTCTTGCCCCCCTCCTCTTTTTCTTTCTTTTTTTTTTTTGAGACAGAGTCTCACTATGTCACCCTGGATAGAGTGCTGTAGCATCACAGCTCACAGCAACCTCAAACTCTTGGACTTAAGTGATTCTCTTGCCTCAGCCTCCCGAGTAGCTGGGACTATAGGCGCTCGCCACAAGGCCTGGCTTTTTTTTTTTTGGGGGGGGGGGGTTGTTGTTGCAGTTGCCTCCTCTTTTTCTTAAGGGAATATAAATTAAGGGTCTTAAAATATTTTGGGTTTTTTTTTTTTTGTTTGTTTGTTTTTTGAGGCAGAGTCTTACTTTGTCTCCCTTGGAGGAGTGCTGTGGAGTCCTAGCTCACAATAACCTCAAACTCTTGGGCTCAAGCAATTCTCTTGCCTCAGCCTCCCGAGTAGCTGGGACTTCAGGCACCCGCCACAACTGCCAGGCGATTTTTAGAGATGAGGTCTCACTCTGGCTCAGGCTGGTCTCAAACCCGTGAGCTCAGGCAAACCACCCATGTGAGCCTCCCAGAGGGCTGGAATTACAGGGGTACTTTGGTTATTTCTAAAGGAATACAGCAGCTGAGAAATTTTAATATTTATGGTGCATATTACAACAAAGTTGGAGTTGTAGATGTTTCAACCAACTAGAGATTCCTTCAAAGCATCTTTAAGCCTTTTATAAGTCAGGGGTATATATACCATCAAAAGTTCTTTGGGGGAAAAAAAAATAATGAACTGAACCCATGAGGTTACGATCATCAGCAGCAAGAAAGAACCCAAAGAAGAAATCAACTATATCTAGGAATACAAGGTAGTACAGTGAGTGCACTATTATATCCTTTCTCGTTATAAAATTAGTATTGGCAACTTTGTGAGAGAATATGTAAATTGACTATGAAATTAAACCAATAACATTACAAAAAAGATACTTAACTTCCTTCTTGAGAAAGACATCCATCTCCATGAGGATAAACAGAGGTAAACATGTAAATTAACAGAAGTTTTCATATCTTCTAGAACTATCTCTAAAAGTCACCGGTCACGACTTGGCAAAAACTATAATTTCTACATTTCATTGTACTACTTTAAAACTACCTTTTTTGTTTGTTTGGTTTTGGTTTTTGGTGACAGAGTCCATTTTGTCACCCTTGGTAGAGGGCTGTGGCATCACAGCTTGCAGCAATTTCAAACTCTTTGGCAAGTGATTCTCTTGCCTCAGCCTCCCTTGTAGCTGGGACGATAGGTGTCTGCCAAAACACCCAGCTATTTTTTTTAGAGACAGGGTCTTGCACTTGCTCAGGCTGGTCTCAAACCTGATGAGCTCAGACAATCCACCCACCTGGCCTCCCAGAATGCTGGGATTATAGGCGTGAGCCACAGCCTAAAGCTACTTTTTTTGAGGGGAAAAGAAAAGATTCCTTCACCCAGCAGGTCAGATACCACAATGCTCTAGTATCCAGGATGTACTGAGCCCCCAGGGCTCCAACTCAGGCTGCGCCAAACAGAGAGTGGATGGCCTCCATCTTGTGGGTCCATCTGTCCAACCATCAGTGAAGCAGAGTTCCTGACCCCGCAAATCACAGTGCTCCAAACTCAGACACAGGTAAAAAAGTACACAAGTAAATGCAATGACATTTTTGTGAGCAGGGACCCAAAATTACTGCATTTTAAATCAACCACCAAAACCTTTCTATGCACAAAGCTTGATATTCAGCTATGTCATATGGTTGATCTGTTGAGTTTCTGGGGAAAAATTTTTAATATTTTGACCAAACCTATTGTATATAAGTAAGGCTGTCATCATAATCATTCTAACAACAGAACAAGGCTGTTTGCCCTCCGTGTGTATTGCTCAGGACGCTGCTTTTCATCATTACTTGACTCTTTGCTCTTGAGGCTATTTTAAAAGTTATGTAGAAGATGCTGAGTTATTTTGTTAGTGGTACTTAACTGTATTGGCACGGAGTTTTGTTGGGGTGATCACAGTTCAGAGTTGAAAATGTCTTAATAAAAGTAGTATAGGTGGTCCCCAGGTTATGAACATGATAGGTTCTATAGGTTTGTTCTTAAATTGAATTTGTATGTAAGTTGGAACAGGTACATTTACCTATTACCTATAATAGCCCCTGTTTGTAAGTGTGAGTTGTATGTCAGTTGGATGATTGTAACCATGGGTGGCCTGGAATTCAATCTGAAGATGAAGGGGAAAGAAAGAAGAAAGGAAAGGCCAGCACGGTGGCTCACGCCTGTAATCCTAGCACTCTGGGAGCTGAGGCAGGTGGATTGCCTGAGCTTAGAGTTTGAGACCAGCCGGAGGCAGAGAGACCCTGTGTCTAAAAATAGCCAGATGTTGTGATGGGCACCTGTAGACCCAGCTACTTGGGAAGCTGAGGTAAAAGAATTGCTTGAGCCCAAGAGTTTCAGGTTGCTGTGTGATATGATGCCATGGCAGTTTAACTTTGTTGCCCTGGGTAGACTATCTCCAAAAAGAAAAAGAAAAAGAAATGAAGCCCCAAGGAGTTAAGTGTACCTAGGAGTCCACACAGACAGATCTGAATAGTGAAAATGAACATGGATTAGTGATCAGAAGCCTAGTTCAACTAGAACATTAAGTACCCATGTTATCTTAGAAAGGTCAATTTCTTGTTTGGCATTAGCTGCCTCACCTATAAAACTAAAAGATTAGACTTTCAGCTCTAAAATTCTATGTCTAAACTTTCCCTTTTTTTTAATCCCAGATGTCATTGCTATATATTATATAGGTCCTAACAAAATAAGGCTTAGCCATTACTGAAAAGCCATAAATTCTCTCTTATACAAAGAATAAGGTGTTTCTACATACATACATACTAATACAATTCAGCAATAAAACCTTGTAACATTGCAGGAATGCCTCTTAAGGAAACAATTATGAATAAAGCCCAAAGATGTACATGTATTTGCTTACAAAGGGCTTCATGGCTAAATTGGTTCTAAAAGAAAAAAAAAAAGAAAGAAAGAAAGAAAAGAAACACCCTTGATGATACATAATGGAAGATCGGATATTTAAATCCATAAACTGTAGTATGGATGAAATACTGTGTAGAGATAATAACATAAATATATTTAATGAAAAAAACCTCACAAAACTCTGAAGAATGATCTTAGTAATTCTGAACGTCATGATGCACAGGACAAAGTCTACAAATCCTGACAAATTTAACACTGTTAATAAGCTATCTCTAAAGAGCAAAATGGCAAGAAAATTACTTGTTTCTTTGCTTTACTTCCTTTTCCATCATAAATCTTCTATTTACATACTTTTAAAAGTTTAAGCGAGAATTTCCTTCCCTTTAGTCATTGGCCATGTTACTTCAACGTATGAATAAACATTTCATGTTCTTCAACAAAAATCAGTAGAGCCCCACACAAGAATTAAATGCCTACACCTTATAAGGGGTTATTTCTGGTCACATGTGACAGACAGAGCCTCCAATATAAAATCTGTCCTGGACGGTTTTGCCTCAGCATCCCTGGAAGAGGGAACAAGATAAACAAGCCCTCTCTTGATCCAAGAAACAAAGGGTTCACTATTACGCTTCTATTTTTAATGAAACAAAGTAATGAAATAAGATTTAAACTTTTTATTAATTTCGTTATTTTTATAAGTTATTAATTCAAGACTTAAGCCTTAAACAATCATACATATTACCTGTAATATATGTACTATCAACGTTTGAGGTGTCTTAGCCACAAGGTGGCAGGAATTTCCATGTTAAGTTCTGCCCTGGAGACAGCCATATTTGAAGAATCCTCTTAGAAGTGGTATTCAGAGAACTTGAAGTAACAGAAGCAGCTGCTAACATTTTAAAACTAGTTCCCTAGCTCCTCGGCAAATAACAGGTTTACTAGCAGCAATGAAACATGTTAGAAAATGAACAGTTGCTAACTTTTGAGCTCTAACTAGTATAAGCATTTTTCTTGGCAGACAGTAACTTAGTTCCTCTCAACAGCCTCATGCGCTGAAGACTATAATCATTCCCATATTAGAGAGGAGGGTGAACCACAGATTAGCTTGACCAAAGTCACAGCTAGAAAAGTAGTGACACACAGTGTCCATTCCATGCATGTGGACTCTGGAATTGAACCTCAAACCACCAAGCTCTACTCACAAACACATCCTAGTCACAGAACTTTCCAAGTAGCAGATGCTTAGAACAGAAAACTGAAGATTATCAATGCAACCCTCATTAACTAAAGCCTGCCAACGAGGGCATGGAGAAATGACACTAGGTTGGTATAGGAAGCAGGCTGTCATGCTGGAGCCCACAGAGCAGGCTTTCAAGGTTCAGTGGTGTAAGTGCTTGAAGGACCAGCCTTCCTCAGCTCAAACCACCTCAAACTGCTTAGAGAAGCACCCCAGAACCAGTGGGTTAAACAAGTTATTACTCATCAGGTGCCCAGTGCCAGGCCTTTTGTTAAAGCTGTTTGCTATAAATATGTGCACATATGAACATGAATATACATTTTTAGGGGGAAGGGACAGAGTCTCACTTTCTTGTCCCTGATAGAATGCCATGGAGTCATAGTTCACAGCAACCTCAAACTCCTGGGCTCAATTGATCCTCTTGCCTCAATCCCCCAAGTAGCTGGGACTACAGGTGCCTTCCACAATGCTGGCTATTTTTTGTTTTTGTTTTTAGAGACAGGGTCTCACTCTTGCTCAGGCTGGTCTTGAACTTGTGAGCTCAAGCAATCCACCAGCTTCGGCCTCCCAGAGTGCTGGGATTACTGAGCCACTGGGCCCAGCTATTTATAATATTTATTTTAATATATTTTTTCTTTTTTTAGCAATTGGTCATCAATTTATTAAAATAGTTGATTTAAAGCATCTGCAATGGTGACTTCAACTTCAACTCTCCACTCAATCACCTCAAACTTAGAAGGGCAGTGCAAGTCAATGAGTCGCTTGTGGATTCTCCTCTGGAAACAATCCAAAGTCTCAGAACCTTCACCACAAGGAGTTGCGCTTGTAGTGATTCTCAAAGTCTTGGTAGGCATCTGAACTGGTCCTTTCACTTTCAGATCCTTCACCTTTGCACCTCTGACCAACTCAGCATACACCTTTACGGGTGTACGTACGTACGTATGCCAGGGAACTTTATGTTGCAGCTGGTGAGAGTAATTCTAATTTGGTGAGTCGCTACCTCTGGCTCCACAGCTGTTTGTCTAGCATCTTTAAAGCCCAGGCTGCGATGCAAGAGCGCAGCAAGAGCGAACAGCGGTAAGTCAGGAGCAGAAGTGAGCACAGCACACCTCCTCCGAACCTGCCACCGCGTTTTCCTAGAAAAGCCAGGATGGTTATTTTTTGTAAAGACAGGATCTTGCTATGTTGCCCAGGCTGGTCTTGAACTCCTAGCTTCAAGCAATCTGCCCATCTCAGCCTCCCAAATGATTCTTTTTAATACTGATTTTGTAGCCAAGAAAACTTAAGCTCAGAGTCTACGTTTTCTTCACTACATTTAATGCTCCTCAAAATTCTCCTCACATGGCTCAGCACCTGTAGCTCAAGCAGCTTAGGCGCCAGCCTCATACGCAGGAGCTGGTGGGTTCAAATCCAGCTCGGGTCCCCCAAACAATAATGACAACTATAATCAAAAAAGTAGCTGAGCGTTGTGGTGGGTGCCTATAGTTCCGGCTACTTGGGAGGCTGAGGGAAGAGGATCGCTTAAGCCCAGGAGTTTGAGGTTGCTGTGAGCAGTTATGCCATAACACTCTACTGAGGTCAACAGCCTGAGACTGTCTCAAAAAAAAAAAAAAAAAAAAGAAAATCTCACAGAACAAAAAGCACTCTATATCCCTTTTTAAAGCAGCTTATTGTGACTGGGCACAGTGGTTCACATCTGTAATCCTTGCACTTTGGAAGGTCAAGGTGAAAGGATCTCTTTTTAAATTTTTTTTTATTGAGACAGAGTATCACTTTGTCACCCTCCATAGACTGCCATGACATCATAGCTCACAACAATCTCAAACTCTTGGGCTCAAGTGATTCTCTTGCCTCAGCCTGCCACAATGCCGGCTATTTTTGTTTGTTTGTTTAACAGGCCCAGGTGGGTTAGAACCTACCAGCCTCTGGAGCATGTGGCCAGCACCCTAACTACTGAACTATAGGCGTCCCCAGGCTCTCTTGAGGTTGAGAACAGCCTGAGCAAGACTGAAACCCCATCTCTACCAAAAACAAAAATTAGCTAGGTGTGGTGGCAGATGCCTACAGTCCCAGCTGCTCAAGAGACTAAGGTAGGGGGATTTCTTGAGCCCAAGACTTTGAGGCTGCAATAGACTATGATGATGCCACCTGCACCCTCATGAGGGTGAGAGAATAAAACCAACTTGGAGAAAAAACAAAAATATAGCTTATTCGAAAACTCTAAGAGAAAACAGTTTGCATAACATTGTACAATAAAACTGAGTTTTCCATTCTTTAGATCTATTAACTTTTTTCTACCCAATTGCTTTCTAATTCTCTTCTATCTTTAGAATTCTTGGGAAGAGATGAGAGCACTAGTCTTACAAAGGAAACTTGATTTGGGCAGGAACTAAAATTGGGTGTCCCTGTCTAAATACTCTTTTAACCACCGAAAGCTTGTCATTAAGGACAGGGACTTTGCCTTTATTCACTGGCAGCATTTGGTCAATAGTTAATACTCAATAAATGTTAACTGATTGAATATTAGAATAAGGGCAATGATGACTACTTCCCTAATTGAAATACCTAATTGATATGTTTAGATGACCTAATAAATTACACAATTTTGTTTGTTTTTAAAAATTTCGGATTAATGAGGGTACACATAATTAGGTTAAAGTATTTGCATTTGTTAGGCAAAGTTCCTGTTGTAGTTGTGTCCTGCGCCCAGGAAGTGGGCCATATACCCCTACATTATGCCCATTAGGCAGGAGCACACCAATCCCCTTTCCTGCTCCCCTAAATTACTCCTGAGCTCATAAGTCTCAGCCTCCCAGAGTGCTAGGATTACAGGTGTGAGCCACCACACCTGTCCTAAATTACACAATTTTTTTAAATCTATCTTCTTCATTTTTTTTAAATTAAATCATAGCTGTGTACATTAATACAATCATGGGGTACAATGTGCTGGTTTCATATACAATTTGAAATATTTTCATCACACTGGCCTTCACATTAACACAGCCTTCACGGCATTTTCTTAGTTATTGTGTTAAGACATTTATATTCTACATTTAGTAAATTTCACATGTACCCTTGTAAGATGCACCGTAGCCTTTTCCTGCTCTCCTTCGGATCAATAGGAACCTGCCAATCTCTAACAAGCACTATAGAACATTGAGAACATCAAAGTCTCCACATTCAGGCTGCTGTCCTCTTAGAATTATTATTAAATTATTATTTCAGCAATAATTCTGGCTAGTCTGTTATCTTTCTTGTGCTTGTACTTGTAATGCTTCCGTTTTAGTTTTTTAAAGGAGAGAGGCTAAATGTCAATTAACTTATCCCTACCAAAGCTGACCTTATGTCTTTTCAAAACTATACAGATTATGTCTCTAACGCAAGTTCTACCATTCAATTAAACTGTTAAACTACGCATTTTTTTCCCTTTACCTAAGTCTCCCGTTTTCAAATAAGGAAACTAAAACAGACCTCTAACGATCTCTAAATATCCTTAGGTTTATCATGTCATCCCCAATTTTCCATCCAACAGGGATTTGGCTCTACCAACTATTCAATATACATGTACCGTATATACTCATGTATATACGGTAGATTAGTGGGAGCACACCACAAATCTCTACCAACTCTACCAACTATTCAATATACATGTAGATTAGTGGTTCTCAACCTTCCTAGTGCTGCAGCCCTTTAATACAGTTCCTGTGGGTCACGACTCACAGGTTGAGAACCGTTGATGTAGATCTTTGTAAAGAGAAAAACATATAAGGCAAAAGGAGCCTCACTGTCCTCACTTTTATCCTCCAATCTACTAAGGGCACTAAAGGTTAAACTTTACTGTTTACATGATATGATTGAAGTGACTCTTCAGTTTCACTTAGGAGAAAAATGAAATTAATATGACTTCAACTTTTACCTACTAGATCATTATAGTTTAAAGCCCTCTGTCAGGAAGAATAAGGAGAAACGGACTCATACAGTGCTGATGGGAATTTAAACCAGTCCATGCCCTGTAAAGGATAAAATTTAAAACACAATTCTACTTTTGGAAATGTATCCTATAGATACCCTCCCATACATACACAGTAACTCATGAAAAGTAACACATGCATAAAAGAGCACTGGTCATTGCAAGAGACTAGAAAGAACCTAAATATCCATTGGGATTAACTGAGTCATTTTTTATCCACACGTCCAAATACTGTACAACTATAAAAATATATTTATATGTGGGCGGCACCCGTAGCTCAGTGAGTAGGGTGCCAGCCACATACACCCAAGCTGGTGGGTTTGAACCCAGCCCGAGCCAGCTAAACAACAACGACAACTGCAACAACAAAAAAATAGCTAGGCATTGGGGCAGGCACCTGTAGAACAAGCTACTTGGGAGGCTCAGGCAAGAGAATCATTTAAGCCCAAGAATTTGAGGTTGCTATGAGCTGTGATGCCACTGCACACTACCAAGCCCCCCCCCCATACATATATGTATATATTTATATTTGTATGTACAAAATGCTCAAATGTTATGCTATCATTTATGTAAAAGGAAGAAAAATACACACATGTATTTGTTTTCCCTATGGTTCTGTCTCAAGGGACAAGGTTGTGGAAATAATAGTACAAGGAAGATTTCTATCATGTGCATCATCAGACCACTTTTAAATTTTGAACCATGTGAATATTGCCAATTTAAAAAATAAAGTTATATTTGTGTTATATCTTTCCTTTCAGCTTCCCACACAGCAGATAGTCTGTTTCTCCCTGCACTGTATGTGGAGGTGGTTAAGACTTCTGTAGTCACCTCACACTCAGACATGCACTCCTGAGCACTCTGTATACCATTCCTGTGTTCATGTTCTAAGTAGATCTATCCAAGATAATATTTATGAAACCCCTATTTCTCTCTAGTATTTAATAAGTTCATTAGATCATTTAAAGCCTATAGAATTATATTCTCCTAGGAAAGACTGTTTGATCCATAAAATACTGCCTGTCAACTGCACTGGAATATATTAATACTTTTTCCATAAATCTAATAGCAAATTACATTGATCCAATGTCTACACATTCCCAAATGACAACAGTAATCAGAGAAATCAGTGAACAAGAAAATTTAACACTGTTGTTAGTTTAATACACAAGCAACTTACCAGCTTTGGATAAAATAGCAGTAAGATATGTCACACCAGTAAAGGGGGAAAGGAGACTTTTTGTAATTTGCCAACAATACACAGGCCCAGAGCTTTTTGCAAATATGGTATAATTCAACTTCATCTTAGATTGTTATTACTAGCATTAAAGATATACTGAAATATAGTAAAACTTTAAGCAATGCAGGTTCTTACTAGACAAAAAAAAAGGGGGGGGTCCATCGCAGAGTCAAATTTTGCAAAATAAAGTTTCTTTTCTGCTACCCACCAGCCCTTCTCCTATTAGGAAGTCCACAAAATATAATTTACTATACTTAACCTAATTATTGTACATACATAAAAAGTTTCAAACTGCTTACTGTCTAGCTTGGTCCTTACTGGAATAGGTTACATTTACGACTGCAGTTTCCGAGTCAGTGTTCACTAGAGGAAGAGAAAAATGAGAAGAAAAGTTAGTTTTCTTTCTACTTCCTTCCTTTTACAAATTTGAAAGCAATTCAGAAGACATGTACCTTGCTCACAGCTCTCCACCACTCCATACTGGACTAGTAAACCATCCAGCACCTATCAGGAGGGGGAGAGAAAATTATAAACTTTGAGTTTCCCAAGTTATTAGCAAGGGCAGAAATGAATATTAAAATCACTCGATAACTGTGATGGAAGAGAACTAAACAATTAACTGGGACTTTAGACTGCAGAACTCCTGAATGGATAAATGGCACACCTAATGGGCTAGTCTCTACTGACCATTCCTAGATCCCTGGGGTGAATCTCATTTCCTATGGCCAACCAAGAAGTGACAGCAGCTCAGCAAAGTGTTCAAAGCCATAGCCACCCGGTTCCTGGGGCTGAAGGAGAAGGGGCATACTATTGCTCACAAACATGTGAACACATCATATTTCCTGCTTATATACAAAGTCACAAGATAAGTGCCTGAGTTAAGAAACTAACATTTTGTCTGTAAGATGTTCCTTTCCAAAGAACTTCCTTTTACAGCTCTCACGGGTATAACAGAACAGACTGCTCTCAGGGCAGGCAGCCAAATGAAGAAAGCACAGTTGATATTCTACCTGAAGTCCTGAATTAAAGACCAATAAGTTGTTATAAACATGTAGACAGAAAAGGTGTAAAATGAAGTGAGCATCTCTAAATCTATACTGGGCTGTAAAATGGGGAACTATGTTTTCAGCTTTTTTCCTATAGCTACTGTGCATGTTATTCTAATGGAGACTGTTAAAACAGTAATTTATTATAATATCAACTTCAGATTTAAGCCAAATTCAGGTGATTTAGTTTCCTAGAACTGTAACAAATTTTTTTCTCTCTCTCTCTTTTTTTTTTTGAAATAGAGTCTCACTGTGTTGCCCTCAGTAGAGTACCATGGCAACATAGCTCAGAGAATCCTCAAATTCTTGGGCTCAAGTGTTCCTCTTGCCTCAGCCTCCAGAGTAGCTGGAACTATAGACACCTCCCACAAAGCCTGGCTATTTTTAGAGACAGGGTCTTACTGTGGCTCAGGCTGGTCTCAAACTCCTGAGCGCAAGCAATCTACCCCCACCTCAGCCTCCCAGAGGGCTAGGATTTACAGGTATGAGCTACCATGCCTAGCTTGTAACAAATTTTTCTGAAAAAATACAAGAATATGTTTCTCTCAGAATCTAAGAGCAACAAGAATAATAAGTTCCTATAAATTACAGTCAACCACTTCCCAATTTAATTGCAAATTTTAAAGGGCAGTCCCTTGAAGATGTTTCCTGGCCCCAAGACACAGTAAGCCATTAAGAAACATGGTAAATTGTAATGGTGATTTCCTACTAAACTTTTAAGCAATTTCTTCTAAAGCAAGGCTTATTCCTATGTGGTATCTTTTAGGCTTTTGTCTACTGGCTTCTGATTGAGATCTACATAAACTTTTAGTTTTTCTTTAAATAAGGTTAATACCTACTTGTAAATGAAATGCCCTCTCATAGTTAAGTTTTGACTCGCTGAGTTTCCTCTGGGAAATACCAGTAGAAGCACATTAATCTTTGCCTCTAATTATAGCTACTGTTAAGTCATAAAGCTTAATTTTAAAAAATTGTTCTTGTGAACACGTCCATTCACCTGTCTCTGCCGCTACTATGCATGTCTACTTCAAGAGAAGGGTTACATTTTGTTGGCTGCTCTCTTATCTGCAACACCCAGAATGTGCAGGTACAGAAAGACATTCAAATATTTTGTAAGTGAAGTGGGCACCTCATAAGAGAAAGTTCTACTGTAGTTTATTAGGAATAGTACTTTTAAGTAAAAGTGCTCATCTATTTTATAGGTGAATTTGCCATGTAATGTTAATCATAGACATTTTATAAAGGAAAAAAAAAAAAAAGGAAACCTCTCATAATGCCATTCAAGGAGCAAAACACGCAACAGGCAATTTCTTAAAATGGGGGGAGAGGGTATTGGAAAGGCAACCTCCTTATATTTTTAAAATAAAAGTGAAAAATCTAATGCCAAGATGTTTTACTTCATATGTAAGTTAGAATTCTAACAAGGTATTTTAATTAATTCCAATTTCAGCAGGGAAAGGTACATCTACCATTTAAAGATTTAGGTTTTGCCCGGCTTACGTCTGTAGTCCTAGCACTCTGGGAAGCTGAGGAGGGAGGATCACTTGAGCTTAGAAGGTCAAGACCAGCCTAAGCAAGAGTGATACCCTGTATCTTAAAAAAAATAGGGGGGTGGGGTGATGAATTAGCTGTGTGTTGTGGTGAGCACCTGTAGTGCTACTTGGGAGGTAGAGGCGGGGGTGGGGGATTGGGAGGTAGAGGCGGGGTGGGGGGATTGGGAGGTGGGAGGGGTTGGGAGGTAAGGGGGGGATTGGGAGGTAGAGGCGGGGGGGGGGGATTGGGAGGTGGGAGGGGTTGGGAGGTAGGGGGGGATTGGGAGGTAGAGGTGTGGGGTGGGATTGGGAGGTAGGGGGGGATTGGGAGGTAGAGGCGGGGGGGATTGGGAGGTGGGGGGATTGGGAGGTATAGGCGGCGGGGGGCAGGGGTTGGGAGGTAGAGGCGGGGGGGGGTTGGGAGGTAGAGGCGGGGGGGGGGGGGGGGGTTGGGAGGTAGAGGCGGGAGGATTGCCTGAACCCAGGAGTTTGAGGTTGCTGTGAGCTAGGCTGATGACATGGCACTCTAGGATGGGCAACAGAGTGAGACTGTCTTTTTAAAAAAAGCTTTAAATGAAACCCACACTAATAGAGTTTTCTAGCAACTTGAGAGGCAAGGGTAAAGGAGGAGTGCAGGAGTAGGGAGGAGGTCACTGTCTCTTTAATGGATTTAAATAAATATCACTAATTCTCCCTAAAAGAATCTGTCCAGTAAATACATTAGTCTCTACACAGTTTAGCTATAGTACCTTACTTTCCTTACTCCGAGACAATACTACAAAAGTTAAATATCTTAATGTAAAACAATGTTGATTAAACCTACAACACCACTAGTGAAATTAACTTTTCCCAAAACCTCCACTGACAAAGTGATACAGAAATTATATTTTATGCATATGCACACATAAATATTAACTTCAAAAAGATAGTTGGATGTTTAAAGAAAAAGTATTTTTAAAAACTGAGGAAACAAGCAGCAAAATTTTCATTGCATATATTGTATGAAGCTTACAATACTAAAACTAGAATTGTGTGCAGTTAAACATTCTATCCCTGAGAATAGGTAAGTGGTGCTGGTTGCCAGCTATCCTGTGTGTACGATCCTTAGAAAGGTAAGTAGAAACTAAAATCTTGTGCATTAAAAATGGTGAACTTTACTATATGTCAATCTTACTTCAATAAGCTTGACTCTAAAAGCCAGAAAAAATGTATAATCCTTAAAGAAATAGGCCCAGTATCAGTCTTGGAACCTAGCTGTTAACAAATTAACACAACCCAGAAGATTTTACCACTACACCACAGATGTATTTCAGTGGATCTTTGTGGTCTTACTCAAAGTTTTATGCGAAAGTTTTAGCAGTAATGAAACAGAAAACCAGGAGAGGGCTATCAAAAGCCTCATGGAATTCCCAAATCTTAAAAAAGATTTCCAACTCCCAAATGATGGAGCAGTACTATAGTAACCAATACTACAGTTACTATAGTAATCATTTTTCCATCAATCTTTTATGCAAGCATTAAATTCCTACTATGCTCCTTTATGTCAAGCAGGGTCACCAAATTTTACCATACCACTCCAGCCCACTGAACTTTCAAAGACTAAATACAAGTTACTGTCGGTAAATTCTGACTTTTTATCTAATCCTGCATTAAATAGGACAGTGTTCCTTCTATCTGGCTCAAAATCCCTACCCAAGGTTCTTCTCTCCATTCCTAAAACATCTGTCTTTTCTTTTGTGTTGAGATGGAGTCTCACTCTGCTATGAGACTGGGCTATTGTATAGTGGTATCATCACACCTTACTGCGGTCTCTAGCTCTAGACTCAGAAGATCCTCCTGCCTCAGCATCCTGAGTAGCCGGGACTATAGGTGTTTACTACCACATCCAGATAATTATTTCCTATTTCATAGAGACAGGGTGTTGTTACTGCCCAGGCTGGCCTCAAACACCTGGGCTCAGGTTATCTTCCTGCCTCAATTTCCCAAAGTGCTGGGATTACAGGTGTGAGCCACTGCACCAGGCAGAACATCTAATGGGCCTATTGATGTCAGCCACAAATGTTTCTTTTAAACAGTCTTTTTTAAAGAAAGAAAATAAAACCCCAAACAAAAATAACTTCCTCTGTGGTTTTCCAATACGTCTACAAATTTCTAACCAAACTTCCCATAACTAAATGAATTTATTTTACTCAAGCAGAAAAGGAACATTTCTCTATGGTGAAGTGAGTTTAAATTCCAAACAGGGAAGAGAAAGGGTATCAATACAAATCAAAGTCTCAGAGAGGCTTTAATTGTCACCCTCCCCACCCGCCCAACAGAATCTTACTTTGTTGCCTTGGTAGAGTGCAATGGCATCATAGCTCACAGCAACCTCAAACTCTTGGGCTGAAGCAAGTTCTTGCCTCAGTCTCCCCAGCTGAGACTATAGACATCCACCATAACACCCAGCTAATTTTTCTATTTTTAATAGAAACGGGGTGTCAAACTCCTGAGCTCAAGAAATCCAGCTGCATTGGCCTCCCAGAGTGCTTAGGATTATAGGTGAGGCTTTAATTCTTGGTAGAATTCCACCCCCCTTTTATGTATTTAGGACTTGAAAGCTCAAAACTTCAGTATTCTTTCAAGTGTTCATCTAAAAGCAGAAATAGCACAGAAACCATCACATGATAAATGCAAAAGTATCACTTTCCTGAACATAGTGGTAAAGAATTAAGATCATAATAGCCAAAAGTAGAAACCCAAACACCCATCAACTGATGAACCGAAGGAATAAACAAAACACAGTATATTCACACAATGAAATATTATTCAACCACAAAAAGGAAGTACTCACACACACTACAACCTAGATGAACCTTGAAAATGTTATGCTAAGTAAAAGAAGACAATCACAGAAAATTCATATGCCCCGTCCAGAATAGGGAACTCTATTGAGATAGAAAGTAGATTAGTGGCTACTTAGGGCTGCTGAGAGCAGGAAGGTGGAGGTTTCTTTTTGAGGTAATGAAAATGTTCTAAAACTGGTGATGATTGCATATATCTATTCATATACTAAAAACCACTGAACCATATACTTTAAATGGTGAATTGTATGGTCTATAAATTATATCTTAACGAACTGTTAAAAAATGAGATCAACATTATTGGGAAATGATCACTTTTTTTTTTTTTTTTCAATTTGAAGTGGTAGAATCAACTATCTTTGTACCTTCAGTGTTGTTAGATGTCCTTTGATTGAGCCCCAGCTCCCACACAACTAGTTACATTTGTATGGATACCATTACCAGCATGAGGCATGTAATTTATGCCCTGCAGACAAATCACTGCTCAGGTCCCCATCTTTGAACTATCAGAAACAAGAGTCTGGGTGGCACACACACTTGCCTCTAGCCCAACATCCCTTGATTATCCTGCTAGAAGTTACTACCCACCCTTCAGTGTTTTCAAATTGCTATAGACATCCTCCAGGCTTCAACAGTGGAGGAAAGGTAGGCAGTAATCCTACTGCCTACATATTATTCCCCACCCCTAGGCTCCATCATACCCACAAGATTGGGTCAAGTGCCTCCCCGCCCTTGCATAACACTTGTTCCTGGAAATGAAAGCAATGCCATGTTATAATCTCTTTCCTGATCTTTACACTCCCACTAATGATTACTAACTATAGTGATATGATTGTCAGGTGTGTCATACTGGCAGGTAATTTATCACACACAATCTTAGGTCCAAGTCTTCTTTATTTGCCTATGTAACAATTGCCTTATGTGTTTCAGAAGATGATGGAACAGTGTGGGGCATCATAGTCTGTGCACCCCAAATCCTTCCAGATGAGTTAACTCCTCCAGCTCCAGCCTATAAACTCCTTTAAGGGAAAGGACCCAAACTTACATGCAGAAGTGGAAAGTCACAAGCATCACAAAAACCACAGTGAAATTAAAATTCAAAGCAGGATATATTACGCTTTGTTGCTCCAATGCACACCTTGGCAAAACCACACGCAAACGTATACCTTTGTAACTTTCCCAATACCAAAACCAGTCTCAGTGGGGGAAGGTTTACCAGAAATGAGTTACTTTGACTATTCCTCATTCAACACCACCACCACCACCAACCACACACACACACACACACACACACACACACACACACACACACACACAAAAAGCAAAAAGTCTCCACAGAATTTTTTTTTTTTTTTTTTAGTCCCACTCTGATGTCCAGGCTAGAGTGTTGCGGTGTCAGCACTCAAACACCTTGGTTTAAATAACTCTCAGCCTCCTGAGTAGCTGGTACTACAGGCACTCATCACAACGCCTGGATAATTTTTTTATTTTTAGCAGAAATGGGGGTCTCACTCTTGGTCAGACTGGTCTTGAATACCTGAGAATCAACTTTCTAGAGCTAGGGGTATATATAGAGAAAAGGCAACTGCCTCCAAGCGCAGCTCAAGACTTCATAGGTAGGCCGGGTGTAGTGGCTCACGCCTGTAAGGCCAGCACTCTGGGAGGCTCTAAAAATAGCCAGGCATTGTGGCAGACGCCTGTGGTCCCAGCCACTTGGGAGGGTGAGGCAAGAAATTCGCCTGAGCCCAAGAGTTTGAGGTGGCTGTGAGCTGTGATGCCATAGTACTCTACTGAGGGCAACACAGTGAAACTGTTTCAAAAAAAAAAAGATTTCACAAGAATCACTTGTCTGTTGAGAGTAAAATCAATCCAGAAACTTTGCTTTTTTACATCTATTTGTGAGAAAACTAGCTAAACTCCCAAACAGAAAACAATGAACACTGCAGATCCCAAGAAACATTTCTAGTCAATTCTGGTATAAAATTTAAATATAAAATAAACAGCTATCTTAATGTAAGTTTCTATAAAATGTAATCATCATGACTACTTGGATGACATTCAAACCATTTCCTCCCAAAGTCTGAAAATGACTTAAGAAAGCCTGCACACATAGACCAAATCGTTGACAACCTCTGACGCCACAAGGCACATCATCCTTACCACTGAGAAAGAGCAGAGGGAAGCCTCTATTAAACCACATGGAGGCTCCAGTTGTCGAGCCACACAGACTAAGACCTCACAACTTCCTAGCCACTTGCCACTTTCGGAAGTTAGATTCTCTAACATGGGGAGGAGATGATACCTCAGGATTCCACCAAGTCATGTGATCAGAGCCACTGAGAGAGAGAGACAACTGTCCAAATCAACATCCACACACTGACCTCTAAACTCACAGAGGAACCAGTGTGTCCAGAGCATAAGGGACTTCTATGTCTCTTATAGTCTAGACAGTGCTGAGCTAGACTGACTTCAAAGCTGAGCTTATCAAATCATGTCATACAGAGCTTCCCTTTTGGTTTTTAAAATTTATTACTACTTTTCTTTCTTTTTTTTGAGACAGAGTCTCACTATGTCACCCTCGGTAGAGTGCTGTAGCATCACAGCTCACAGCAACCTTAAATTCTTGGGCTTAAGCGGTTCTCTTGCCTCCAGCCTCCCAAGTAGCTGGAACTACAGGCACCCACCACAATGCCTGGCTATATTTTTGTTGCAGCCGTCATTGTTCTTTAGCTGGCCTGGGCTGGGTTTGAACCTGCCACCCTTGGTGCATGTGGCTGGCGCCATAACCACTGTGCTACCGGCAGCAAGCCTATTATTATTAATACTTTTCTAGAGGTGGGTCTCAGTCTGCTCCTTAGGCTGGAGTGTAGTCACACGATCATAACTCACAGCAACTTTGAACTCTAGGGCTCAAGCACTCTTCCTGCCTCAGCCTCCTGAGTAGCTAGGACTACAGGTACATGCCACCATGACTTTAAAATTTTTTTTGTAGAAACAGGGTCTTCATCACGTTGCCCAGGCTAGTATAAAACTCCTGGCTTCAAGTGATCGTCCCACTTCAGCCTTCCAAAGGACTAGGATTGCTAGCATTCATCACTGTACCTGTATTTTAGATAGCTCTCAAAATCCCTAACATTCCCTGAAGTCCCCATGTGATCACTGATCTTTTAAGGCCACTCTCTTCTATCCACCGTTTTCCGTCACCAGTTATGCTGACTGATAAGATTTGATTGCTCCCTGGGAGCAACCCTGCCCCCCAAATTTTATCTACTTTAACTCATTTACTGCACACAATCCCACAAGATAACGTTATATCTCATTTTATACTTGGGTAAACTGTAGCGTGGTGAAGTTGACAGAGTCAGAACTCTGGACAGATAAGTGCTGGAGAAATGATTCAAACCTCAGCAATCAGATTCCAGAGCCCTCACTCTTCAACCATTTGGTCATTTTCCCCTACAATATGAACACCCTGACTGAAACCACGTCAATCCTTACATGGCCAGTACCTATACTGGAACACCAAAACTGTCCTTTGGCAGGTAAAGAGTCTGTTTTTCATATTTTGGGGGTTTTGTTGTTTTTGAGACAGAGTCTCACTCTGTTGTGCAAGCATCATCATAGCTCACTGCAACCTCAAACAATCCTCCCGCTCAGCCTCCTGAGTAGCAGGGACTTACGAGGCTAATTTTTCTATTTTTGCTAGAGAAAGGGTCTTGCTCTTACTCAGACTGGTTTTGTCTCTTGAGTTCAAGCAGTCTTCCCACCTCAGCCTCTCCAGAGAACCACGATTATAGGCTCCTGCCACTATACCCAGACAGGTAAAGAGCTTTATCACTCCCATGTTTCTCTAGCACATGTTCCAAGCACTAAATATTATATTTCTGTCTACTTCAATGAAATAAAGGTATTAACCAGCATTAACTCAAGTTATATTTTAACCACAGAAATACATATAAAATCATTCAAAGTAGTGTAACATTAGGGTCTTTTCTGACCACCTGCTTCTGAAACAGGGACTTTTCTCTACAAAAAATCACTCTTAGTTTGGTGGGTCTCTGCAGGTGTTTTTAAAAGTATGTGTGTCACAAAAATAGGTACCTATCTACGCATAGTGGCCCATGCCTACAATCCCAGAAGCTTGGGAGGATCGCTTGAGGCCATGAGTTCAAGAACACCCTGGGCAACACAGCAAGACCCTGTCTTTTAAAAAGAAAGAAAAAAGAAAAACTGCAACAACAACAACAACAATAAATAGAAACAAGAAAAACATACGTGACAGTATTAGTCATTAGGGAAATGAAATCAAAATCACAAGGAGATATCACTTCACATCCATTAGAACAGCTATAATTCTTTTTAAAAGGAAAATAATGAGTCAAGTTGGCAAAGATGTGGAAAAATTGAAGCCCTCATATATGCTGCTGGGTAAAATGGTGCATAGCTGCTATGGAAAAGCAGTTCCTCAAAAAAGTTAAATATAGAATTACCATAGCCTTATGATCCAGAAATTCCAATTTTGGGTATATACCCAAAAGAACTGAAAGCAAAAACTCAAAGAGATTTTTTATTAGAAACATACAGTTTATTAACTGGTTTTTTAGAAATGAATAGACTGTCACAATTTAAATACCAAAAGATGACATCTTTTCCACAAGTTGGGAAAATGATTAAAGAGATCTCAAGGGTAGCGGCCACTAGCTTAGTGGACAGCAAATCTCTGCTTATTCAGAAGAGATCCCCAAGTTATAATTAGTTCCATATCACATATTTTGAACTTTGACTACCTAAAGAATTTTCTTGAGGAAAATTCAGAGGTGAAACCAGCAGTTACCTATAAGAATTTGGAATGGCTCTTGAAAGCGGAAGTTGTAACCTAAGTTGTATGTTGTAACCTAGATCACTTGTAAATAAATAATCCTTAAACAAAAGATTCCTGGGGACAAAACTACACCAGAATTTATAGAAAAGAGGGGGGAGGGGAAGAGAGAAAGGAGGAGACATCTAGCAGTAAATTTTTTTTATACCAAAACCAATAGGCCAAATTTAATTTAAGCTACAATGTAGTACCGTCAGAAAAAACTCTCAATGTGACATAGACGTCACAGAAACTACACTGCCTTAAATATTTTATACTCATGACCATAGCACCATTTTTCACACAAAAGGTGAAAGCAACTCAAATGTCTATTAACTAATGAATAGATCAATAAAACACGGTATAAACAAATGGTTATATCTCAGTATCCATGGGGGACTGGTTCCAGGAACCTCCATCTTCATTCTCTTATAGAAAATGGTGCTGTATTTGCATTTACCCTACACATCCTCCCATATAATTTAGATCATCTCTAGATTATTTACAATACTTAATGCAGTGTAAATACTATGTAAATAGGTGTTGTACTATAAGGAATAACGACAAGAAAAAGTCTATACATGTTCAGTTCAGACAAAACCATCCAGTTTTTCAACCTTTGGTTGGTTGAATCCACAGGCAGGGAACCCCTGGTTACTGTACAATGGGATATTATTTAGCCATAAAAAGGAATGAAGTGTTGATTTGTGCCATACTGTGGATAAACCTCAAAAACGTTATGCTATATAAAATAAACCAGACGTAAAGTCCCACACATTGTAAGATTCCATTTATTAGAATAGGTACCTATGAAGGCAAAGTAGATTACCAGAAGTGGCTGTTGGGGATGGGAGTAAGGGAAAGAGGAAACGGGAAGTGACTGCCTACAGGCAGGGGGAGTCTTTGGGGGTAATGAGAAGAGAATGTTCTGGTGACGGCTGCACCACCTTGTTAATATGCTAACATCCACTGAAATATACATTTTGAAATGTTAATTTTATATTATGTGAATTTTACCTCAATTTAAAAAAGGTATCTGGGCTCAGTGCCTATTGTTCAGTGGTTAGGGCACCAGCCACACACACTGAGGCTAGAGGGTTCAAGCCCAGCCCGGGCCTGCTAAACAACAATGACAACTGCAACAGAAAATGGCAAGGCGTTGTGGTGGGCGCCTGTAGTCCCAGCTATAGGAGGCTGAGGCAGGAGAATTACTTGAGCCCAAGAGTTTGAGGTTGTTGCTGTGAGCTGTGACACCACAGCACTTTGCCGAGGGCAACATAGTGAGACTTTGTCTCAAAAAAAAAGGTATCAGGGTGGTGTCTGTGGCTTAAGGAGTAGGGCGCCAGCTCCATATGCTAGAGGTGGTGGGTTCAAACCCGGCCCCGGCCAAAAAAAAAAAAAAGGGTATCTGTATGCATATGTTTATATGGTCACATATACACCCACATAAGACCAATATTTTGTTGAATTTTGAATTTTCACACTACTAGTCTGTCAGGCACTGTTCCAAACATTTTAGATATTGTCTTACTTAAGCTCTGAATGTGGCTATTAATCCCATTGTATAGAGGAATCAACTGAGTTTTTAAAATAATTTCCTCAAGTATGATATTCTTTACCTTGCTCTCCCCCCCTCAATCTATCATCTTGTTGACAAAATCCATGTTGTTAAAAATCAGACTTGAACGTGGAATTTCACAGTACCAGATATTAAGCTGCTCTTTCCTTCAAACACCTCTCCAGTCACAGCTCCCCCCAACATGCCAAGCAGGAAAGAGTTAAGCAAAGAGCAAGGACAGAGGAGATTGCATGGTCCATCTTCCAGACCTTACTTAGCCCTTCAACTGAAAAACAGAAGACTAGGGAATCTTAGAAGCCAATGCCAGTTCCAGTAACGCACCAGTTTACTCCTTTAGCTAAAAGGCATGGATCACAAAGTACTACAGGAAGTGGAAAGCTAGCAGTTTAAATGTCTAATTACAATTCCAAAATAATTTTGAGTAAAATCACTGATTAAGAAGTGTCTTTTCTAAAGGAAGTGAAAAATATCCAAAATTACATGACTTCTAAAAGCAGTAGCAGACCATCGCAGATGCTGGTATTTTATCCCCTACCCCATTACTTAAAAAATAAGAGTAAAAACGAATGGAGAAAGAAAAGAAAGGGTTTAGGTTTAAAAGTTAATAAGAATGTTTCCCAAAAGAATTAGTCCCTCAGATACACATTGGTTATTCTTTTGACTCCATGAAGCCTCATAATAAAATACTGTCATGAAGGGAAAACAGAAAACTCACCCTGTCATTAATGTTATCTGCTATAGAACTAAAGTTAGCATGAGAGGGTCTCAATATCCCATCTAACAGTTATAGTAAAAATACCAGACTGTGAAACTGCTTAGTTTGGTAAAAATTGAACTGACTTTAAAACACAAATAGTTTGAAAAAAACACAGCAGCTTCAACTGTCAACGGGCAAGGAACACCGTGAGACCCAAATGAATTGCAGCCAATAATGTTAATATCAACATGCAGTATTAGGACAGGCTCAGTGGCTCACACCTGTAATCCTAGCACTCTGGGAGACTGAGGCGGGTGGATTGCTTGAGATCAGGAGTTTGAGACCAGCCTGAGCAAGGGCGAGACCCTGTTTCTACTAAAAATAGAAAAAAACGGCCAGGCATTAAGGCAGGCAACTGTAGTCCCAGCTACTCAGGAGGCTGAGGCAAGAGGATCAGTTGAGCCCAAGAGTTTGAGGTTACTGTTAGCTATGACACCACAGCACCCTACCCAGGGTGACAAAGTCAGTCTCCCCCCCAACCCCTTAAAAAACATGCAGTATTTACAAGAGGGCACTAGAAAAAGTCTTATGCTTTGTTGGTTAAAAGTGTAACTTGATATGTTTCTCACAAGAAATATGGCCATAAAAAGCAAGAAACATGTTTAACCTTTAACATGCTAATTCATTTCTGTTTGATCATCGCTAAAGAAGTCATCAGGGGCCAGGCATGATGGCTCATGCTTGTAATAGTAGCACTTTGGAAGGCCAAGGCAGGTAGATCACTTGAGCTCAGGAGTTTGAGACCAACCTGAGTCAGAGCAAGACACTGTCTCTAAACATAGCTGAGTGTCATGGCAGACATCTGTAGTCCCAGCTACTTGGGAGGCTGAGGCAAAAGGATGGCTTGAACCCAAGAATTTGAGGTTGCTTTGAGCTATGATGTCACAACACTCTACCTGGGGTGACAAAGTGAGACTCTGTATCCAGAAAAAAAAAAGAAAGAAAAAAGAAAAGAAATCAGGAATACAGATCAAGATTTATGCACATCTAGAAATGTTCATAAATGTTCATTGTTAGACAATGAAGAATCGTTAAGTAAATTACCAATTACACACAAAACAGAATAATGAGCAGCCATTGTAAACACCTAAAAAGTCCAATTACACAAAAATGTTTAAGACAACATTTAAAACCTTACGCTTTATAAAACACTACCAAAAAGTGAAAAGATAACCCACAGAATAAGAAAAAGTATTTCCAAATCATAAATTTGATAAGGAACTTATATGTAAAATATAAAGAACTCTTAATAAAAAGACAACCCAATTTTTATAAAATGGACCAAGTATTTGAAAGACATTTCTCCACAGAAGTTACTGTATATAAATGGCCAATAAGCACATGAAATGATGCGCAACATCGTTAGTCATTAGGACAAGGTAAATCAAAACCACAGTGACTTATCTCTTCACAACTACTAGGATAACTATAAAGACAGACAACAACAAGTGTCTGGCAAAGGATATGGGGGAGTACAGCCCTCACACATTGTTGGCAGGAATGCAAAAATGGTGCAGCCAATTTGGAAAACAGTCTGGCTATTCTTCAAAAAGTTACCATATGACCCAACAATTTCATTCCTAAGCATATACCCAAAAGAACTGAAAAATCTATATTTACGTGAAAACTTGTACACCAATGTTCATCGCAGCATCTATCAAAATAGAAAAAAGATGGAGACAACCCAAATGTCCACCTACTGATGAATGGATAAACAGTATGTAGCATGTTCACACAATAGATCACTATCCAGCCAAAAAAGGAATCAAGTACATATAGCTGCCCCTTGGAAGTATTAATGCTGAGTAAAAGAAGCCAGACACAAAGGCCACATACTATACGATTCCGTTTATATCAGATGCCTAGAATAGGCAAATCCAAAGAGACAAAAAGTGGATTAGTGGTTTCTGGGGCTAGGAGAGGTTGGAAAATCGGAGGGGCAAGTGACTGCTAATAGCTATGGGTTACTTTTTGGAATTATGAACATGTTCTAGAATCAGTGGTGATGGTTCCAAGCCTTGTAAAAATACTAAAAACCACTGAATTGTATGCTTCAGAAGAATGAATTTTATAGTATGTAAATCTTAATGTCTAAAAAAGAAATGTTTGAAACAGGATATAAAAGCATACGTACAGCATGACCCAACCATGTTGAAAAATGCCTATCAGATTGAACTATGAACTATGAACTGTCACGTAACAGTACTGCCACTGGGGAGAGATTTTTCTTGCCACTTCCCAAACTTTTTACAATCAGCATGTAATTTTACAATCAGAAAAGAAAAGAATAGCAAATCTGGATTACGTTGACCTTTAAATTATTTTCATTTAAAAAAAAAAGGAATTCCAGGAAAATAGATGATTCTCCTTTCTTATTCTTAAGACTCTCTCCGGAGAATGCCACAGAAACACAATTGAATAAAATACTTGGGGGTGGGGGGGTTGGCTTAGCACCCATAGCTCAGTGGTTATAACCCGGGGCTGGTGAGCTCAAACCGGGCCTGGGCCTGCTAAACAACAACAAAAAGCTAGGCATTGTGCGGGACCGCCTGCAATCCCAGCTACTTGGGAGCCTGAGGCAAGAGAATAGCTTTAAACCCAAGAGTTGGAGATTGCTGTGAGCTGTGAGAGCGATATGAGATTCTGTCTCAAAATAAAGAAATACCTGGGGGCTGGGCAGAGAAAACAAAGCAGTTTACCAGGCCAACCTACTGTAGCCTACTGAACACACTGTTATGACAAGGTCAAAGTGCGGGTAGAGCGGACACTAAGGGAATCCCTCCCTCTGCTGGTGTTTGTTTCCGGTGATAAGCGCGCATTTCCTAAGAAGTTTAGTTACTTTTGAACAGTGGGGTGGACAAATCAATACTGTGACTGAGATAGTGTCAATAGTAGCCCATATGAATATCCTTGGGATTTTTCTCCTGAAATTTATTGGTGAGGTGGAGTAAGAAGTTGTACAAGGCAAACCAAGGTTTGCCACACCTGTCTGTCTCTAATAGTGTGTATTTAAGATAAAGGTATCACCCAGGGCCCAGCCGTATTCTATTTTATTTGCTGCACTTAAAAGCTACTTAAGTCTACAAGTACTGCTTTTGGTTCAAAATTCAACTAGGCAATCTTTTCACCCAGATCCTACCTCTCAGATTGTAACATAATCCTGCTTCATGCAGTTCAGAAGAGCTGAGTACAAATTTGGATAGCACTTATTACTAATGAATTGAGACTGGAGATAGGCATGCTCAAGTGTTTTTAAAGATTTTAATAATTAAGAGAGGTCTATTAACAGTCAAAGAGAAGTTATAGCTAAAAATCTCTATTTTCTTTTTTCTTTTTTTTTTTTTTTTGAGACAGAGTCACTATGTCGCCTTCAGTAGACTACCATGGCATCATAGTTCACAGCAACCTCCAACTCTTTGGCTTAAGCGATTCTCTTGCCTCAGCCTCCCACAGTAGCTGGGACTACAGGTGCCCACCACAACGCCTATTTTTTTTTGTTGTTGCAGTTGTTTTAGCTGGGCCAGACTGGGTTCAAACCCGCCACCCTCAGTGTATGTGGCTGCTGTTGTAACTACTGTGCTACGGGCGCTGAGCCAAAAATCTCAATTTTCTTATCGTCAAACTGTTCCTCCCCAAGCCTCGGCTTCTACCCTTAACAGTGGGGTTCCCAGAATCTTGTCTATAACTTGCTACTCCCAGCACATGAATTTAAACCTATAAACTCTTGTGGTTTCTACTTAGTCACTTCAGTTTTTTAGCCAGGGCTGGATTTGAACCCACCACCCTTGGCATATGGGGCCAGTGCCCTACTCCTTGAGCCATAGGTGCTGCCCTACTTGGTCACTTCAGAACATACATCACATACTTGCCTTCCCATGGCAACTCTACTTTTTTTTTTTTTTTGAGATACAGTCTCACTGTGTCACCCTGGGTAGAGTGTTGTGACATCAGCCTAACTCACCGCAACCTCAAACTGCTGGGCTGAATGGATCCTCCTGCCTGACCTTTGCTTATTTCTTGTTGCTCACAAGTGAATCTAAGTCTCACACAAGCACATTTCAGAGGTCAACCTGTGTGGGGAGGACAGGATTTGAATGTTAACATCTAAGATGGGTTGGGAGATTCAAAACCTTGTAATTTCTTTAAATACAGAAAGTCTATTTCAAAATTAATGTTAACCTATGAATATAAAGTACACTACACTAAATTTTAAGTTTGAAAACCTTTGAGGCTCCCCTAGGCTCTTAGGGATGTAGAGGGGAATCCATGCAACTTAGTATGGTTCAAGATTACCGTCGAATTCTCCAAACTCATCTCTCATCCACTTCTAAAGATTCCCTGATAACCACCCTCAAACCGGAACATATTTTAGGCCCTATTATCTCTAGGATGCAATTCCTGATTCCCCCATCTTAGTTAATTTTTTGCACTGGATTGAATAGTACCCTTTAAAAATTCACGTCCACTAATACCTGTGAATGGAGCTGCAAACCAATGACTAATTTGAGAGACACAAAGGGAGAGTAGGACGTGACCACAAAGGCAGTGGTTGGAGTGATGTATTAAGGTTGTTTCAAAAGTTTTGTCCGTTTTAATGTCATGTGTTTTTGTAGCTCCATATCTCAATAAATATTTATTCTACTGTGTCGTGGTATATACTGACCGATGGAGAATTTTGTACTCTATACATTGATGCTGTTCATTTT
>CAUYPK010127581.1:0-12865 GCA_963574355.1 Loris lydekkerianus
TTGTAATAAGCTTCCTTTTATAATACTGGTCAGCTTAGCCCTCTCAGATCCTGTCATCTGGAATTTAGTCATTATGTGTATTGATACAGCATTTCCAGCATTGCAGAGAGCTTTCATTTAAGCTATTTCATTTTAACACCACAGCACCCTGATGATGCTATTATACATATATAGGAGCTTGAGGTTAAGGAATCTGCTGAAGAACGTTAGTGGTGACCTGAGAGAAACATCCAGTTAAACTAGCTACTCATGCTGGGATTTTTCTACTTAGTCATGAGGCATGTTTCTAGTGTGTACTTTTTTGTTATGCCCAATAGTCAGCTATTGGGGGAAGCATTAAAAATTTGAAAATATATTACAAACAAAATTACAAACAAAATTAGAAAAAAAAAAAAAGAAACTTACTTGAAGCTATTTTTGCATTCATAGTTTGTGTTTTCTCCATCAGGGGATACTAAAACCAGCACTTGAGGATGGAAATCTCTGATTTCCCACTTGATAAAGGGTGGGGAACTACAGCTACAGCACTTATTGTTTAAGCAATTAACCTTATAGACAGAGGGTGCTAAAATAATGTATACACATTTTAAGAAAGGAAAAATAGTGTATTAAATTTGTAATAATCAAATCACATTTGATTTCTGCTCAACATGGCTTGTATTTGTCTTTTGTTACTAACATATATTGAGTACTACAATCTTTAAAAAAATTTTGCCTTAATATAAGGGTATAGATGATTAGGTTACATCGTAAGGTTTTGTTAGGTGACTGAATTGTAGTTGAGTCCTTCACCCAAGAGATGTGCTATATAGCCCTAGATTGTACCTGTTAGGTGGGTATTACAATTTTAATACAGTTTCATATATACTTTTTGGGTACCCTCTATACAGTACATATTTTTCTTAACTTTTTGGGTGCTTATAACTTCTCTAGACCACTTTTTTTCTTTTGAGACAGAATCTCACTCTCTGCTCTGGGTAGAGTACTGGGGCATCATAGCTCACAGCAACCTCCAACTCTTGGGCTCAAGTAATCCTTTTGTCTCAACCTCCCAAATAGCTGGGACTACAGGTGCCCGTTGCAATGCCCAGCTATTTTTAGAGACAGAATCTCGCTCTTGCTAGGGCTGGTCTAGAACTCCTGAGCTCAAGCGATCCACCAGCTTCAGCCTCCCAGAGTGCTAGAATTATAGATGTGAGCCACTGTGCTTCACCTGTTCTTTAGACTACTTGATCATAAACTTCTAGAGCAGTGATTTTCAACCAGTGTACTGTGACAGGATCTTAGGTGTGCCACAACAATCTTTAAAGACCATTAATAAAATTATTTTTGAAAGAAGTTCAAAGCACAATCAGTATATTCTCCTTTTTTTGATCAACATAAGTGTGCCATGGAAGTTTAACTATAGGTTCAAGTGTGCAGTGAGATTCAACACTGTTCTGGAGAGTGTGTGACAGACTTCAGACTTCTGTGAATTCCATCGACATAGTAGTTTGCGCGTAGCAGGTTGAAGGCATAATTTGAAGCTGCTTTTGGCCCAAAGAAAGGAGGTGAGAGAGAAAGATTGTCCTTGTTGGGACACTTACACCCAGGTTGGGCTGGGAGCTGCTCTGACGTGGAAGAACCCTACGTTTGGAGAGAACCAGCATCACTTCTGCTGGTAGTGGCTGGGTGGAACCTAGTCTAGGAAACAAACAGATCTTAGTGGAAATTTCCCACCTCCTGCCTGCCCTATGCCCCTGAGCAGGCCCCTTATCAGGTTCCCCCTGAGTCATCCTGACCCAGAGACGAATTTAGATGCTGGAACCTTCAGGTCCTTCCCTCCCCCACTCCAAGTAAGACTACTTTAGACACGTCAGAGAAGCCTGTAGGCAAAAGTTCTCTATCTAGGGTCTCTTTCTCCCTAATTCCATTAGAGCTGGTGAGATATCTCTCTCTTGTCTCTATGCATCCTTAGCTCTGATCCTAATTCCAGCAGCCTTTCCCTTGTCCCGGAGAGTGTTAAACTGGCATCCAGAGGGAAGAGGAGACCCGGCCAGGAGCCAGGGTGTGCAGCTTCTGTACCAGTTTCTGGGGGAAAAGTTATGAAGGGAGTGGGAGAAGGGAACAGAAGAAAACTTGAGTCCTCCAAATTGGGGGATGTACGGGGAGCCCTTACATTTGGGGCTGTTGAAGGCCGGATTTGAGACTGACCAGTTCTCCTACTCTGGGTCACCACCTCCCTCTTGGCCTCTTCTTTCCAATAGACCCTGCCAAGTGGGGATGAAAGCGGCATTGATGTTCCTTGGATGGGAGGGGGGTTGCGGGTGGTGATGGTGGTGGTGGGAGGGTGGTTCCCAGGCAAGAGGGGGAGGACAATTTGGGGGTCTTGGGGGGGGGAGTCAGTGCTAGTGTTGCAGTTGGCAGCTTAAGTTCCATTGGCCATTGTTCTTAACTGGCCTGGTGCCCAGCCCCCAAAATGGCAACTCAGGAACCAGGCTGAAGGGGGGATGGGGTGGGGATGATCCTGGGATGTGGGGAGCCTAAAGGGGGGTAGGTGGGGAGAAATTCAATCTGGTTTCTTTTTGCTTAAGACAACTTCAAATTTCCTTAGCCACATCCATTATTCTGTTCCAGGGTGCCTTCCTCTGAGGGGCTTAGAGAGGGTGCCTCTGGGGTTAGTGTGTGAAGGCTGGGGTGGTAAACCCACTCAGGAACAGAGGGAGACACGGCAGCCCTGAGACCATCGCCTGGGCATTGCGATTCGGCCTGTCTGAGCTGGTCTCTCCCTCCTTTTCTGGGCCGGACTGGGAGGGGTTAGCACCGAAGCCACAGGGTCTCTTGGGTTCCAGCCCGGGACACGGCGTCCTCCCTAAGCCCCTACCCACCCCCGCAGGGTTAACTCCGCCCCTGTGCCTGTTTACCCAGGAGTCAGAACCTCTGGGGGGTCCCCGGCCCCTCCCCCCCTCCTTTGAGGCCTTGACCCGGGAGTCCCTGTTGGTCATCCTCTCCCCCCCTCCTTCGATTGCCCTCTATTTATAGCGGCCCCCCACATTCTCCGCTCCCCCCTCCCCGCCTTGTTGTCCAACTTCTCACCGAGCAGCCGGAGTGCAGGCGTCTGGACGCAGCACAGAGAGGAGGTACCAGACCCTGGGCGCCCGGGAGTCGCAACTCGAGCGCCCTCGAGGTCCCCCCCACCACTCGGTGCCGGCACACCTGCCCCTTCCAGCCCGCGAGACCCCCGCCTTCTTGGCGCGACGCCTGCCCACCACCTCCTTCCTTAGCATAGCTCTCCGTTTCCGGGCGGGTGGAGTCGAAGTCGTGGGGTGTCTTTACCCCGGGTTTGTCTCCCTCATATCCGTCCCTCACCCTGAGTCTGGGGGCGGAAGGCAGATCCAGGTCATGGACGGGGGCGGTGTCCAGGGCAGCGAGGGGCTCCCTCTCAGAGTTAAGGGATCCCCGCACACCCCACGCCGCCCAGTGGGGGAGGCAACGCTGTGGGGGACGCGGCGGAGCCTGGGAGCACCCAGAGGTTTGCTTTCCTTACAGTCTCCCGACCCCACCTCAGCCCCGCCCCCAGCACAGCCCTCCCTGAGCGGCAGTCTGGGGCGGGGTGAAAGGGGGGGCGTGTTTACTGGGGGTCCGGGGCGGATCTGCAGGGAGCGGCCGACCCGTGGGCTGGCTGAGGCGGGCCGGGGGCGGGTCTGTGGGGAGCCTGAGCCGGGGCGGGCCCGAGTCAAAGGCAAGTGAAGGTGGAAGCGGCCGCGGTGGCAGCAGGTAGGGGGAGGGGCAGACGAAGGGCTGCGGGCCTGTGAGGCGCCGGCTGGGCCGGTGGGCTGTTAGATCCCAATCTCCTGGAGCTGACGGCTCCCGGGAAGAGGTCCGCAAGGAGGGGGCGCTCGGCTGCAGCGCACAAAGGCTGAAGCTCTGCAAGCAGCAGGGCGTGTTTGGGGTGTGCGCGAGGTTTCCGTCCAGAGTCCAAAGCACACCGTGCGGGCCGCGCAGAGGTGTCGGTTTCCACGCATGCATGGAGTACAGGGACTCGTAGGAACAGGCTCTGGGTGCTGAGTCCGGCCAGTCCCGTCCGTCCCACCCATCACTTCCCAGCTGGCGCTTGCCTTCGAGGGCCGTCGGGAGGAAGCTGGGAGGAGATTGCAGGACTGCTCTCGCCTCCCTTTCTCCACTCTCGGGACCTGCAGAGACTAGGTGGAGGGGAGAAGCCCAGGCGCGACGCTTCTTTTTTGGTTTGTTTTTAAATGATGGAGGGAAACACTCATGCTCTACTACCCACATCTAACTAGGCAGCTGTCAAAAATCTTGGGGATCCCTTAATCCCCTTCTTCTGTTTTGCAGATGGGAAATTGAGGCCAAGAGTAGTAACTAATTGGGCCAAGGTCACACTGGTAGTGGCAGAGCCGGGATTAGAATCTAGAGGTTCTGACACAGTCAGGCTCTTTACTCCACATCATCACTTCCTTCTCTCCTCCCCCAGCCCAGACGGATACCTGCTGTGTTGCCCCACAGGCCACTTGAACCCATATTGATTCTAGTTGAAGCCTAGAGAGGTGGTGTTCTCTGGACTCAGGGGTAGCGAATGTGGAGGGTTAGTGACCCGAGGAGGGTTAGTGACCCCGGGAGTCTGGGTCTTGGCCGAAACTCTCTATCCCTAGAAGACCCAGGGTCTGTCTCCCATGTCATTCACCTCATGGCTGTGTTTTCTCAGACCCCAGAGTCAGGAGGAGTGAAAACTCTGACCCCTAATCCCACAGCATCCAGCCAATAGGAGCCCAGTAAGTGACCCCACCCCCCGGGCTGCTTCTCATGCAGGTCTCTCCAGGTGCCCTGCTCCTCTCTCCTCTGCCCCACTAACGTTGGATGTATGCTAATTTATTCATAGTTGGGAGGGAGAGGCGTGGGAGGAAGGGAAGCATGGGTCTATAGGACACACATGTCCCTCTTTTTTTGTTTACTCCTTCCCCCCATTTGTCATGTTGCTTTTGTCACTTTTAGCCCCTTTTCCTTTGAGTTGCTGACCTTGGGGCTTTAGTTGAAGGTCATAGTCAATTGTGAACTTTTATTACTCCGTTCCTTGGTATCTTTAGAGTACCCAGTCACTGAGCTATGAGTTTCACCCTCTATCTGAGAGTGTGGGGTGGCCCCTAAATATAGCTTTGGAAATCCGAGCTGCACTGCTGCCCCACCCTGGTATTTCAGTCCAGGACAGAGGAAGGAGGGGATCTGGAGGTGTGGTGGGATGGCTACTCTGAAAAGGAGAGGTGTCCTGATTCTTCTTCCACAATCCTTCCTCCGAGTCTGCCTGGGAATGGAGCTAGGGCAGGAAAGGCCATCTGTCCTGGAGTAGCCTTTAATTCCTGGGTCCCTCTGCATACTGCGTTGTCCTGTGCTGAGCGAGGAAGCCTGGTATTTGAAGAGGTGTGGGGTGTGGAGATGATCTCCCAGGATTGTTGTTTCCTCACCCTACCAGGCCACAATGGCGGAGCTGCAGGAGGTGCAGATCACAGAGGAGAAGCCACTGTTGCCAGGACAGACACCTGAGGCAGCCAAGGTTATTAGAGACCCTCTGACTGCCTCTAAGCATTGCCCTTGCCTCCTGACCTCCCAAGCCAGCTGAGCTCCTTTTAACCCACACCCCTACTTTTTCCACCTCTACCAAAGTCTCCTCTCCCCATGTGCTACAGTTGGGAGTCCATGCCCTTGTCTTCACTGCACTAACCTTCATCCTCTCCATGTCTCTTTGTGTCAATCTTTCTGTCTTTGGTCTCTGTCCATGTCTCTTCGCCTACCTCTCTTTGTGTCTGTCTCTCCATCTGTGACTCTGTACGGTCATGTGTTTCTGTATCTGTGCGTGTGTGTGTCTCTCCAGGAGGCTGAGTTAGCGGCCCGAATCCTCCTGGACCAGGGACAGGTAACAGCTTGGGGGTAGTCCCAGGGTGGGAGGAAGGCCTCTTCTGTTCCTAGTGAAGAGAGGGCCCTGACCTCCTCCCTCTCTTCTCGTCACTGCCTCTCCTTCTTTCCTAGTCCTTTCCCACACCCATCTCTCCCATCTCCTTCCTTCCTCTTCTGTTCTCTCTCTAATCTTTCCTTATTATTTCCCACCCTCAAACTCATCTTCCACTGTCACCTCTTCCTAAATTCTTGCTGATCCTATTTTTCATTCTTTGTTCCCTTTTCCTCTTTGTCTCTCCCCACCCGACCCCCTGACTTTAGTGATGCTCCGTCTCTGGATCCCTTTCCTTTCAGCCTAACTCCTACCTGACGGTAACCTTTTTCCCTGCAGACTCTATCTGTGGAGACACCTTATGGCTCTGTCACTTTTACTGTCTATGGCACCCCCAAACCCAAACGTCCAGCAATACTCACCTACCATGATGTGGGACTCAACTGTAAGGACCTTCATTTCCCCCCACCCCCCACTCCTTTCTGGAAAGAGGCTGGGGGGAAGGGTATGAACCCAGTGGGAAGGGAGGGGTCAGTAGGGGCAGAAGTTCTCTCTCAGCATGAAAGGGGGTTGATTCTGACTTGGGGACACTTTTTCCTGTCTGATCCTATTGTTGGGGTGATGTGGATTCTCTTTAGATAAAACTTGCTTCCAGCCACTGTTTCAATTCGGGGATATGCAGGAAATCATTCAGAACTTCGTGCGGGTTCATGTGGATGCCCCTGGAATGGAAGAAGGAGCTCCTGTGTTTCCTTTGGGGTAAAAATTAGCTCTTTACCCCTTTACTAGACTGAGGCACAGGGCAGGAGCGGAAGGAAGATTGGATGAGGGAGGAGGAAAGGGAGGGCAGTGGTGATTCTGGGAGAGGATGAGGAGGACATCCTGAGGTGGGGGTGTGTGGGTGCAGTTTGGAATGTTCCTTGACATGCCTCTCTTCCCCAGATATCAGTACCCGTCTCTGGACCAGCTGGCAGACATGATCCCTTGCATCCTGCAGTACTTAAAGTGAGAGGCCTGGGGACCCCTCCAAAGCAAAGTTTTCTTC
The DNA here is from genome assembly GCA_963574355.1 of Loris lydekkerianus. Classification (NCBI taxonomy): domain Eukaryota; kingdom Metazoa; phylum Chordata; class Mammalia; order Primates; family Lorisidae; genus Loris; species Loris lydekkerianus. The sequence goes on from CAUYPK010127581.1 coordinate 6,984, forward strand.
CCAGCACAAGGAGACCTTTAGAATTTCTGCGTCCACCCTGGATCTTGGGCTAGTTTGGCCCTATGTGCTTCATATACCCTTTCTCTTTTCATTCTCCTACTTTGATTGTTGTAAGGAAGGATGGTGGATTTGAAAAATTTCAGCAGAATGGCCCTAATGAATGGAGGAAGAAAAAGGAAGGGTCTAGGCTTGGCCCTGCCTCAGGCTGAGGAGGGGCTTCTCTGATCAGAAAATCAAGAAAGAAGAGAAGGGGTGACATAATCTCTGAGAAACCAGACAGACCTGTCTCTTTCCCTCCTACTCTCCCTCCTTCATACCCACACCTGGTGGACTGGGAGCCCTGTGGGTAAAAGAGAGTGGGGGAAGGAAGGGGAAGCCAGGCCAGGTGTCTCTGACACTCAGAGCGGTGAGCTGGCTTCTGGGTGCTGTTCCTGGCTTGGCTTTTCCTAAACACTCTCAGCAGCTCTGGTTCACTTTGTTGCCTCTGTTTTCCCCACTCTCCTTGTTGGTTGCTAAAGCAGTGTCTGTTTTCTCATCTTGCTTTAACTTCCATGCTTCCCATGGCTTTAGAGGAACCAGGAACTAAAGCAAAACAAGTTGAACTAGCTCCTGAAAATTGAGAATGGACAAAGAGCTATCTATACAGAGAAACAGTGCGTCTGGGTGGTTGGTTGGTAGATGGGTATTCCTTTTCAAGACACTAACTCTCCAAGAGGAAGTGAGGGATAGGCTTCAGGCATCTACACTGACCACCAGTGCCAGGCTTTAGCTCCTTGGAACCTTCTTTTTAGCATCTCTCAAAAGTAATTCCCTTTCTGCTTTTCTTTGTGCCTGTGGCCTCAGGAAGGAGGGTGAAGAGTTTGAAGAGACTGTGGCAGGTTTTGGACACTGGGGCCCAGGAGACATAGATTTATTTTCCTTTTACAGTTTCTCTACAATAATTGGAGTTGGTGTTGGAGCTGGAGCCTACGTCCTGTCACGATATGCTGTAAGGAATAAAAATACCTAGACGAGAGAAAGGACTGATTAGGGGAGTATTATTCACTAGTGTGTGTGGGAGGGTGGGGAGTCAGGCCTGATGGGAGACGAGAGGCCAAGAGTGGGCAGAACTCAGTGGGGAGGGGAGAAGGCCTTGCCCTGCTTCTGATTTTCTTCCTTCTGCTGCCCCTCAGCTTAACCACCCGGACACAGTTGAAGGTCTTGTCCTCATCAACATTGATCCTAATGCCAAGGGTTGGATGGATTGGGCAGCCCACAAGGTTTGGAGAACTCTGTGTACTGAGACCTAGGGTGGGAGTTCCCCTTGTGTGGGTCTGGTTCCGCTCCTCCAGCATTTAACTAAGTGGACTCTGGACTTCAAGGAGGTGGAGTGATGGGGCAGGAAAGCGAAGCTAGGTCCCTGTGCCTGAGCCTCTCCTCCCCCATAATGTTCTGAACTTTCTCACCTGCCCTTTTCTCAGCTAACGGGCCTCACTTCTTCCCTTTCGGAGATGATCCTTGGACATCTTTTCAGCCAGGTAAGTGGTTGTGGAAGATGGAGGGAGTAGAGGGGACTAGCAGGGGCCTGAAGGCTTAGGGTGAATTTCTTAGCTGGAAAACAGGATCTGGGGAAGGAGGAAGACTTGCCTCTTTTCCTCCAGTAATTGTTGGCTTCTCTTTCCCATCCTAATTTTTTCCCCTATTCTCTCCTTCAGGAAGAGCTGTCTAGAAATTCTGAGTTGGTACAAAAGTATAGAGATATCGTCACACATGCACCCAACCTGGATAACATTGAACTGTACTGGAACAGCTACAACAAGTGGGTGGGCTGTGTGTGTGCATGTGTTTTTGTGTGAGAGAAATACAGAAGCAATGACAGGGGCATCATGGGGAAGTGCAGAGGAGAAAAGGGGAGTCTGGGAAGTGTGCAATGTACAAGGAAGGCAGGATTGGTGTGCCACTGGGGGAGTTTTGGACAAAGCCAGTGAGAAGAATTGAGAGGAACTGTTCCCTTTGTTTTGTTTACCTCTGTTGAATTTTTGGATTCCCAGAAGAAAATGATCTTGAGTCTTATGCCCTTCCTCCCCCTTTGCTGCCCTCTGACCAGGGATCTAGGGCAGAGGTGACTTACAGGGGTTGTGCCTGGCATCTGCCTGCCACCTTCTCTTTCCGCTTTTAATCATCAATATTTATTTGATTATGATTTAGGGGAGGAAGGATAGCTTCCTCATGGGAGAGTTAGCATACATCTGGATGGATAGCATTGCCTATCTAAAATTCCTGCCCTTTAACCCCTCTCTAGCCGCCGGGACCTGAACATTGAGCGTGGAAGTGATGTCACCCTCAAGTAAGACTTTAAGAGATAAAGCTTTGGCCCTCAACTTGGGTCTCCCCTAGGTGATTATATTCCTGAGAAGGAGAGTCTTTGGCCAGGGGTTTCCTTGTCATCTCCCACACCATCCTCTTTAGCAAATCACTTCACTCTAGGTTTTTCCCCTTTGAATCCTCTTGGTGGGGCCAGAGCAGGGGGAAATAGAAGGCTGTTCCCTCATTGGAGCCAGACATTTCTGCAGCTGCGCTTCTAGCAAGAGGTAGGTGAGGGTGTGCTAGGGGCTCACTGCCTTTTCCCTATTATCACTCTAGGTGTCCTGTGATGCTGGTGGTAGGAGACCAAGCACCCCATGAAGATGCAGTGGTTAGTAGGGAATTTAGGGTTAAGGGAGGGAGGGCTGGGGTCCCAGGTTGTGGTCAGAAGGATACCTTACCAAGGGATACCCTGTTTGACACAGGGAGATCAACTTTGGGGCATTAAGAATTTGATTCCTAGGCTGGGCGTCTGTAGCTCAATGGTTAGAGTGCTGGCCCCGTGCACTAGGGGTGGCGGGTTCGAACACAGCCACAGCTGGCTAAACAAAAACAAAAACAAAAAGAATTTGATTCCTGGTAAAGAGGAACTGGATAGGGGGCTGACAGGAAAGGGAGTGGGATCTGGGTCCCTGGGTCCCTTGGAGGGAAGGGGGTCAATAGGGAATGTAGCCACATTCTTTCCATTTCCCACTTACTGCAGGTGGAATGTAACTCAAAACTGGACCCCACCCAGACCTCGTTCCTCAAGGTCAGTAACCTGTGTTCTGGCCCTGTCCAGAGCCATATGTCCTTTCTAGATTCAGCTGCTAAGGCTTCAGGGCCTTGCGTGGGAGCAAGTGAAGTGAATGAAGGAACAAACAAAGGGGCTGGAATGAAGAAGCTAGGGAAGGGAGACCCTTTTCTACCTCTGCCCAGCTCATTTGATTAATTTGTATATCACTTTTTCTGGGTGGCTCTCTGCTGACAGATGGCTGACTCCGGAGGACAGCCCCAGCTGACTCAGGTGAGTACTCCTGCTGTCTGTGGGGTGGAGAAGTGGGAAAGGTTAGTGGCACTGAACTCTGTCCTTTGCCACACACCCCATCCCCACACTGCCATAGCCTTGGGCTCCAGCTTGGTGTCTCCTCATCTCTCTGTCTCCTCCTTGGTTACTTCCACAGCCAGGCAAGCTGACTGAGGCCTTCAAGTACTTTCTGCAAGGCATGGGATATAGTGAGTATGGGGATTCAGCTGCAAGGGATTGCTGCACTAGAGGACGGGTGGGCACTGAGAGGGTAATGTCTTAGGTTAATCTTAGGTTAATCCTTGGACTCACCACTGTCTGCCAAATCAAGCTCATTGACTTGTCTCCATCCAAGCCCACTCAGTCCCCACCTCCTCTCTGACTACATCCGTATCCTTCTATCTCCACAGTGGCCTCATCCTGCATGACCCGCCTGTCCCGGTCTCGCACAGCCTCTCTGACCAGTGCAGCATCCATTGATGGCAACCGGTCCCGCTCTCGCACCTTGTCCCAGAGCAGCGAGTCTGGGACTCTGTCTTCAGGACCCCCAGGGCACACCATGGAGGTTTCCTGTTGAGTGACCCTTGTTGCCTTAATGTGGGACCCAGCCCTCACCTCCCCCAGAACTAACCTGGGAGGTGCATAAGGGCATTGGGTGGGAGTAAGAGAAAATGGCAGATCAGGTGGGGAGATGACCTTCATCTTTGAATGCTACCCTAACTTTGACCTTTAACCTGTGATCCCTCCAGCTGGGAGAGATGTCCTAATATCTCTTAGGGACCCAGACCCCTAAATTATCCTCCTCCATTTTGGTGTTAAGGTGGAGAGGGCATGTGTCTCTTCTTGATCTAGGTGTCTGTAGATAAGGGATAAGAGGTTGGTGTAATGTCATGGTGCCTCTATCAGACTCCCTACTTATCCCGGATTTGCAAGGGGAGGGGTTTTGGGGCTGGGGCTCCATTTACCAAAGGTGATATGGCTTCTCATTAACCCTCCAGGCTGCTGAAGGGTATGGGCCTGAGTGAATGTGTGTCGGAGGGAGACTTCCTGGTGGGTTAGTGTTCCTTAAGATGTGATGGCAACATCCAGTGTGTAAAAAGGAAGTTGGAATGGGAGGTGGTGGGCAATGAAGGTGTATGGGGGTAAAGATTGGCACTGGGGCAATAGGAGGGGCCTGGGGCCATTTGGCTGCACTAACTTTGGTGAGCTGTAGGTGTGCATCTAGAGTGGGACAGGGAGGAGCTAAGCTTGGGCTGGGCTGCTTGGGGCTTGGCATAGGGGTGGAAAGGCCTACCCTGAGGCTTTAACCACATTGCAGCACGTGTGGAGAGTGCCCTCCCATCTCTCACGACTTCTGCTGTAACAATAAACTGTAGAGGAATCTGAGCACCATTATTCTTCTTTGGGTATGCCTGGTTCCTGCCCCTTTTCCTATCTGTTCCCTGCTCAACTCTCATGTTCTTTTCTCAAAGTGACATAAACTATGGGAGAGGGAGTATGTAGGTGGCACAAACACCTCACAAAATACAACTGCCTAGAAACTGACCCCATTCCAACGGAGTGATGTTTTTGATATTAATAGTATTTTCAAGCTTGGGAGAGAGGAGTGCTTAGCTCTTAGAAGGCTTCTTATCAGTTACAGATCATTGAGAAAGGCCATGGGATTTCAGAGATGCCACCAAGATTGTGATCTTTGAGAAAGAATAAAAAAAGCTTGACTGAATTGCCCAAGGATGTCTTGTGATCCACCCTTCTGTAGGATCCTCTCTAGGGGTCACCAAGAATCGGTTCTAGGTGAGTCAGCACAATCAGTAGTCCAGTAGACCAGGGCTCATGAAGTTACTGTGGGGGTTGGGTTCCTCATAATTCATCCCAATCTCAAGACTCTTTCGAGAACATCACAACAAAAAGGATTTCTTCTTGGGAATTTCCTCCCCGCCCCAATGGAATCCACGGGGTCTGGGAGCTAATTAGACTATGTTTGTAGACTATTTTGTCTGAGAAAGCTTTTGACAAATATCAATAATAATCATCAAAAGGAATGCATATATTTTGCAGCTCTTGAGGCACAAAAAATGAAAAAGAGAAGGCACTTTGTAGCATTATTGGCAAGAGTCTTATGGATGCAATATTATGAAGTCATTCGCCAGATAGCTTTATAGAAACCCCACAGGCTATTATAACCTTTCCTCAATGAAACTGAGTTGAGGACTAATGCAGTTGGATGTCTAGTGCTGACACACTGATTGACAAGAAGTGGGGCATGGAGTATGTTCTTGATTCTTGAGCACTTCATCACTCTCTCCCATAGGACTGTCTCTATTTTAAATGCAGTAGGCCAGGGTACCCAGCAGGGCTTGGAGTTAGCTATCGGATGGGGTGTTGGGTGGCTACATGCAAGGCAGGCAGCAGAGTGCTGAGATGTAACACTGAAGAAAAGAAACAGCGTAAGTGGAATCCTTGGGGCCATCTAGCTCCAAGGCAAATCACAAGGAAAAGGCAAAAAACTACAACCACTATAGCTGCTGTTGTG
>CAUYPK010127583.1:0-30744 GCA_963574355.1 Loris lydekkerianus
GTTCTGGTTGTGGAAGCAGCTCTGGAGTGTGACACATCCAGATCCAGGAATAGGGTGGGACGTGGTGGGCAAAGTTCTGGGAGTGCCTGGTGCCCCGTGACTTTGGCACAGAGAGCCCAATGCTCCAGCAGTCTCTGGCCAGGAGAAGGGCTCTGCGCAGAGGCAGGGAGGGCTCCAGAAGGCTCACAGCTACCAGAGTCCTTGGCCAGATGAGCGGGCCATTGTGGAGGCAGGGAGGGTACAGGAGGGAGGATGCAGGGTTGCACGGCTCCTGCAGTTCCTGGTCAGGGCATGTGGAGGCCCAGCAGGTGCAGGTCATGGGTTGGGGGTCATGGAGCAGCTATTATGGAGGTCCGGGTGGTGCCAAGCCCAGGAGTTTGAGGTTGCTATGAGCTGTGATGCCACAGCACTCTACCCAGGGCAACAGCCTGAGGCTCCCGTGTGCCAAAACTTGTCTCACTCTGCCCCTGAAGGTTAAGGCTTTAAGGCAGCTCAGTCCCCATCTTTAGCCTGCTCAATCACTAGATTACTAGCTCCCGCCCAATCCTTGCTCTGTGACCCTGAGGATGGAGCTTGCCAGGGCAGTTCTCTCACAATGGTTCCCTGCGGCCATAGCCAAACACTGTTAGCTTCATTGGGCTCAGCAGCTCAGTCTGGGGCCCCAGACAATGCCCAAAGTTCTCCTCATTCCTGATCAATCTCTCCCCAAGGCAGTTCAACTGAGTGCCAAGTCCAAAAACACCAAAACAGTTCACAGATAAGGCCTTTGTAGTTTGAAGTCTCACTGCTGCTTGTACTTACGGGTGCCGGCAGAATTGGGTCGATTGAACAAATGCAACCACTTGCCAATTTTCCACTGTTTTTGTCCTCTTCTTGGGGTCCAGAAGTCCCTTGCTGATTCCCTGTATCCTCAAAGGGATGATTATAGGCAGATCCCACCAGCCAGAGATGCCTGGAGTCTTATTTCCCTAGACTCACCGTGCCCTGTTGCAGGGAAGCTGTTACTTGACTGCCATCTTGGATAGTTCTCCGATAGTTAGAATTTCTACCTAGAAATTTTGGTTAACAAAGTAGATGCTTGAAATTAATAAAATTAATTTTCTTCTTTCTTGCATTTTAAATATGAAAAGGGTCCACTTTTTTGCCATATGTTCCTGAAAGTATTACTGGATGAATTATTTGAAAGTAGATCGCATTTACCAATAAGGACGATGTAAGTCATTCATTCAACAAATACTTTATTGAGCCTTGCCACGTGCCAGGCATCGTGGTAGAGACACGGAATGTAGTAGAACAATGGATGTGACAAATAAGAGCTCTGATCTCCAGAGCTTCCTTAGCTTTCAGCAGGTGGGAGACAGACCACAATAGACAAGTAACAGGCAGATGAGGAGATAATTTCAGAGAGTGAGAAACGCTGTGGAGGCAGAAAGTGGGGTCACAGGACAGTATGAGCTGGGAGCCTGCCACAACAGATTAGTGGCTCTGTTTGAGAAGATGACATCTTAGCTGACACTGGTGATACGAGAAGGAACCAACAATGTGAGTACCTGGAGCATAACATTCTAAGGCAAATCCTCCAAGATCTCTTGTAGCACAGGAAACAGAGAAGAGTGTGAGGAACAGCAGGTCCCAGGACCTGCACAGCTGGTGTGGCTGGAGCATATTCAGAAAAGGGGGAGAGAGCTGTGTAAAGAAGCTGAGAGGAGGATAGCAGGCTATGGTCAGAAATATTTCATTCTAAATGCACTGGAAACCACTGGGTGAGTCTTAGCGGGACAAGGACATGCGCTGATGTGTGTCTTAAGAGGACCTTCTCTGAGTTTTGTAGAGGACGAGTGGTCAAGAAGAGAGAGAGGCAGCAGATCTTGTACCTGATCAAGGACAGATATAGGAATTAAAGGCAGAGATTTACAGTAATTCCAGCCTCATTCTTTTCCTCATTTGTTTTCTCTCTGCGTCATCTTCTCTGCCTCTATCTGAGCCCAACAGTCCCTATGGCACAAGTGCTTAACTTAGAGGTTACATCAGCATCACCTGGGGAGTTGTCTGAAAGAGTGGTGCCCGCCTCACCAGGGAGATTCCTGCTTGGTAAAGTCTGATCATATTTGCTTGTTTGTTTAATCTACACAAGTGATTGTGTTGTGCACTGAAAAAAAGCACCAAATAGCTAACGGTGGTGATGGGGCTGGTTGCTGTATAGAAAGTAGGGAAGAAGGGGCATGCACACGCCTTTGTCCTAGGTATTCTGTACAGACCATTTGCTGTATGTAACTGTGATGCTAAGTGTAAAGAAATCCATGCTGGTGCTGGGGTGGTGCCAGGGATAGGGAGATGCCCCTGGTGGGAAGGATGAAGGCCTGATTGCCCAGATTTTTAACCTCAGAGCTTTGTTAATGACAATTAGTGGAACCACTTCACCCTGTTACCTGGCAGGGTTGCAGGTGGCTGGCTGCTCCTGTCTCCCCTGCAGAAAAGGAGTAGGAGGAAGCTTCAGGAACTCCAGGGCCATCCCAGAGGCTGGAGGAGGAGAGCCGAGTGGGAGGCAGGGGGAGCCGTGAGGTGGGATCACATTTACTCACGTCCTCTCCTGCCCCTGCCTCCACCAGGTCTGAATTTCTGAGCCAGTGTATTCTTCCTACGGTGGTCATATTTAATCTAGGTGACTGGTCAGCAGTGCCATCACTGGTCATCAGTAGCAGAAGCAGTGCTCTGGATTCATGGGCAAACTAAAAAACAAAAACAAAACCCCTTCCTTTGTCAAGTACCCATTTGCCTTTGTGACCTTGACAGCACGACCCCAGAGGGGAATTTGGAAGTTCAGACCAGGTCTGGCTTCTCACAGAACTTCTTCCATTGTGCAGTGAGGAGCAGACAATAGAATTTGGGGTGGAAAGGAAGGAATGTGGAAGTGAAAATGTAAGGGTTTTATATTTCTGCCCTGTGTTTTCAGTTTTTAGAAAACCACACTAGACTTACAAAGAGGTCCATGGAGGGGTGAATAGTTATTTGCCTTACAACAGGGTTGCCCAATGGGTTTCTTTATACTGCCGGCTCTCCCTCCTGCCTTCATTATCAGGAGTCATTACGTGGAAAAGATTCACCGTGTTGGGACATTAGGAGCCACTGGGAGACCTCTGAGCTCTGTTTTCATCAGCCGCATGGAATATGGGTCACCGGTTAAGTTCCTACCTTCTCCAAGCTGTTTCTGAGCTCCCTGCTTCTACTGTTGGCCTCCTCATTTGGCCTCTGTGTCTTGCAGAAGGCACCGAAGCACTTGACATTTACAATTTATCAGCAAAGTTAAAAAAAAAAATCTAACGTGAATTAAGCAGGATTTTTAATCCCCTCAACTGTTGCCATCAGTATAATCACTAACAGAATGAAATCAGAATCAGTGGAGGAAAATATTAATCATGCATTTGCATCTATTAAAGATAATGCAGGTTGCATGCTCCTGGGTGATGTAAGATTTGGGAGGCAGGTGGCTGTGGGTGACCGGGAGAGAAGGGTGATGCTACAGGGTATCTGTCCCCTTCCTGCCAGAGGCCAGCTCTTGTGCTAGAGTAATCCTGAGGGGCCCTGCAACTTGGTTTGGAATGTAGGGGAACTTGCAGGACATCCGAGGACCCTTAGCCTCTGATTGTTTAAAGATAGGGGTGTGTGTGCAGAACAGCTTGCCTTGGGCTGGGAGTTCATCTCCGAACCTATGAAATTAATTCACTGCTAGAGACCAAGTCAAATAGCAGCAGAGGCCAGGAATGGGGTTGAGAGTAGGCCTTTGCGGATGTTGCCTGCAGCAGGAGGCCCTTGTGGGTAAGAGTGTGAGCCTTGCTTTGAGACAGACCTGCCTCTTATCAGCTGGGAGACTTTGAAAAAATTATTGAAACACAGGTTCAGCTTCTTCCTCACTAAACTAGAGGTATGTGAGAATTAAATGGGATAATGAATATAAAGCACTTAATACAAGATGCCTCCATCCAGTTTATCTTTGGACAACCCATTGTTCTGTCTGCTTTACCCACATCCATGACTTCAGTCTCTAATGGCCTGAAAACCTTTGTCTGGATCTCTCCTCTGTGTCCCAGAATCGCATGAAGGACCCACTTCAAACTTACCAAGTCCACACTGGAACTTAGCAATTCCCCACAAACTTGGTCCTCTTTCTCGAGTCTCCAAAAAGTAAAGAGTACCACTCTTCCCTCAGACACTCAAGCCGGGTAACTAGAGGCCAATCTCATATACTTTCTTATGGCCACCACTCAAATCAGATTAGGTTCTGTAGCTCCCCAGCCCCCCACTCTGTTGCACAGTGGCTAAATCATAGCTCACAGCAACCTTAAACTCCTTAAACTCCTGGGCTCTGGTGATCCTCCTGCCTCAGCCTCCCCAGTAGCCACTACAGGCACCTACTACAATGCCCAGTTAATATTTCTATTTTTAGCAGCAAGAGGGCTCACTTTGCTCAGGCTGGTCTTGTTGCCTCTTGATTTTACCTGCTAAGTAGCTCCCTAGTCCATTCTTCTTAGCAACTGCTTCCTTGTCTGGAGCTAAAGCATCTCTGGTCTTGTTCCCTGATATCCACCCACCCCAGGGCCACAGGAAGGAGGTACTGAAATCATCTCTCTGACAATTTCTCTCTTGCTTAGAGTCATGCAGTGTCATTCAAGACTTACAGAATCAAGTCTAATCTTACTGGCTTGGGTGAAAGACCCTTCGTGGCTTGTCTTCTGTTGTCTCCAGCCTCATCTTCTATTGATTCCTTTCCCCACCCACCGGCCCTGGAACTCTGGGTTCCTTGGGGAGAATACTACCATTGCAGGAGCCAGGCCATGAACAGATCAATGAAACTGATTAAAAAATCCAGCTATGGGCTCAACTATATTAAAAAAAAAGAGAGAATATTATAAGGATGACATTTAAAAGCAATGGAAACGTGTAAATGATTCAGGATGTGTTATTAGGATAACTGGCTTGATATTTGGGAAGGAAAACATGAAGTTGGATCCCTGCCTCACACCATGCATCATTTCTAAATTGATTGAAGGTCTAAATGTCAAAATTAGGCTTCTGTCTTTAGCCCCATAAATTAGAGTCAACCCCCCAACTCTGGTCCTTGTTCTCTTTTCACACCGGTAATCACAAACTCAGATGCTGGCAAAGACCAGGAAAGTCATTTAAATAAATAAAATTGTCCCACTGGGACTGGGTAATCTGGAAAGCATTTGTTCCAAGGTAAACATCTAATAATCACAACCAGATTCATAATCATAATAGCAGCAGCTAACATTTGTAGAGCTGGTGTTTTGTGCTGCTATAACAGAGTACTTGATAATGGGTAATTTATACAGAACATAAATTTATTTCTCACAGTTCTGGAGGCTGGAAAGTCCAAGATCACGGCAGCAATAGGGGTTGTAAGGGCTGCTTCCAAGATGGCACCTTGAATGCTATGTTCTCTGGAGGGGAGGAATACTGTGCCCTCCCATGGCAGAAGACAGACAAGGTCAAGAGGGAGAAACTCCCTTTGTCAAGCCCTTTTATAACATCATTAACCCATTCATGACAGTAGAGCCCTCATGACCTAAACACCTCCTGGAAGATCCCCTACCCAACAAACACCATTGCTATGGGGATTAAGGGTAAACATGAATTTTTAGAGGGAACAAAAAAATGTTAAACCATAGCATACTTCTTTAATTACTTTCCATGAATTGACTAGTCAAATTCTTACAATTCTGTATGATGTGTAAAAATTGTTACAGCTAAATTGAGGCACTGTGGAATTAAGTAAGTAACTTGTTTAGTTCATACACTTAATAAATGCTGAGCAGGGTCTGGAATCCAGGTAGTCTGACTCCAGAATCTATGTTCTTAATCCCTGGGTTCCAGCTGATTATCAGACACCCCCCCTTCCCCCAAACATGTTCAGGCCAGATGCAGTTCATAGTTGCCAGTTTTCAGCCTGTGCCCTGTGTTCTTCCAGAAGGCTCACCTTCTCTTATGTTCTAGTTCTTCTGCTGACCACTAGACACTTCTGTCTCAAACTCAACCTAGAATTATTTCCTGAGCTCCATTTTTTTTTTTTTTAACTTTCTCGGGATCCCACCTGGATTTTCCCTAGGCCCCTCATACAGATCAGGTTGAAGCTGACCTCTTGTGCACTCCAATCTGCTCCTTCCCTCGTAGCTCACTCCCGTGCCTTCTCCCTCCCATGCCTTCCTGGTCCTCTTCATGCCTTCCTTGGGTTTCTTCCAGATGTCACCTTCTCAAGAGACCCATGATGACCACTGTATTTAAAATCGCAATCCTCTATCCACACTTGCCCATTCACACATTTCTGCCAAAATTCCTATTCCCCTTCCTTCTCTGATTTGTTTTTCTCCATGGCACTTATTGCTAGCTCACATATCATATATTTTACTTATTTATTTATTTACTTTTTCTATCTCCATTTGCTAAAATGCAAGTTCCATGAAGAAAATGTTTTTATTTGTTTGTTTGTTTTTCACTATTCTTCTTCAGTGCCTGGAACAATGCCTGGCCTAGAAGAACTCCCGTGAAAGGTGGCCTGAATAAATGAAGGAATGGACTGTGGTTCTTTCTTAGAGAACAATACCATTGCCTTGAGGTCTTGAGTTTTATCTTTGAAGACAATCCAGGTTTTGCATACTACTCTGTAATATATCCAATTTTACTTTGATATTAAAGGAGGTTTTATGTTTTTCTTCTGGGACAAATTTTCAGGAAAAATCAGTGTTCCAGGTCAATCCACTTTATCTTGTGGCTTCCTGTGTACCTGGCACTCTGTCACATCCCTCCACCCACCCCCCCTTCCCCCAGCTCTTTGTCTTGTTCTTGCATTGGCTTTCATGACAGGGAGCAAAGAGACCAGCTGTACCAGTGGGGGCCTTAGGGTATGAGTTGCTTGGGGTGTGAGTTCAGGAGCAGCTGACAGTATAAGAGGCTGTGGGATGCCATGAAGGGCACTTCAGGCTTCATGGATAGGCATTCTGAGGTTACCAAGGGAAGAAACAATTGTCTTTATCTTTCACAAAATGAACCATAAGGTGTGTATGCATGTGCGTGTGTGTTTGCATGCGTATGAGTGTGCACACAAACCCTTCTCTGCCTTCTGTATTTGGGAATTGGAGATTTTGTTCCCTGAAGAAAAGACTTAGGTTCCCTCAGGGATTTGAAAGACTGACATACAGGAAATGGATTTGGCTTTCTTCTGGGTGGTGCCAGATGGGAGGGTGATAACACTTGGGTAGGTGTTAGAGGAACGTGGGGCTTTTGAGCAAAACTGTCTAAAAGCACAGTGACCACCAAGGAGGTTGTGACCACATTATGGCTTATCCAGGAAGGAGCTGGAGGACATGTGACAGTGGTCCTTGCTGGAGAATTTGGCTGGAAGATCTTTGGTGGCTGCTCCTACTAGAGGTTATGTGACCCTGGATCATTGTCCTTCAGGACAGGCCTCAGTAAGGAGAGCCTGGAACACATTGAGACCCTACCTAGCTCTTGGCTAGTGGAGAAATGTCAGACCTGTGCCCTGCCCAGGGAAGCTCACACAGCCATCGGACAGAGAAGTGTGTGCCAGGCTGCAGGTAACTCAGAGACCACAGGAGCAAAAGAATTTGGATATATGAACTGTGGGTGGCCCAGAGCACTAGGGGACACAGGGAGTGAAGAGCTGTTTGGAGTTGATGAACTTGGGTTCAAATTCCAGTTACATCTCAGAATCATGATGTAACATCACACTTTCCCTCTCCAAGCCTTTGTTTGCTCCTTTGTGACATTAAAGGCACCATTTGGCCACTAGCATTGTGGGTTCCATGACCAGCATCCTGCAATAAGCATTCCAATAGCTCTCAGCTGGGAAGCATTCACTTGTCCACTCATCCATTCAGCATGGCTTGTTGAGTCTGCCCATGGGCTGGTCCACGGAAGTCCAAGGCAAACACAAACATGACTGAAACTGCCCATAGGAAGGCATGTGCACAGTTGTTCACTGCAACCTTGTTTGCAACACCAAAACCAAGAGTCAAAATGGAAACAATTAAAATCCACCAACAGGGAAGCACACGAAGAGTGGCTTTCTTCATATGATAGAATATCATTCATTTCCCAAAAAGAGTAAATGAGGTCTCTCTGTGCCACAGGGATAGATCTCAAAAATATAACAAAACAACAAGAAAGCAAGATGCAGAGCAATATGCATTCTAAGATCCCATTTGCAGAGGATCTCATTGCCTCCCCAGTGTCCATTCCCCTTTCTCTGGATGTGATTTTGTGCAGGTATCCACAGCAACATGTGTAGCTTGTGTGCTGTGGAAGAAGCTGAGTCTACCCTCCCTTTTCAGGGCAGGGGTAAGTCTCAGGCCAGGGGTCACAAATAATCCCACCTCTCAGCTGTAATGTCTGCTTCAGAAATGCCTGGACCATTGTAGGTCATGAGAACTGAGAATTTTGTTGGAACTTCTGGTGAAGAAGCTTCCTCACTTTTCTAAGTGCACATCCTGAATGATCCCTTTCTCCCTGGAGATGGACAACAAGGTATGCAGTTCTAGGGCCAACGGCAGCCTTCTTCACCAGGAGGAGGAACAGGCCATTGAACACAGATGACACCAAGAAGGAAGAGCCAGAAGACAAAGAAAGTGAGTCCTCGATGACATTGGTGAGCTGCTAATCAGACCAACCTGAACATCTTCCTTGCCACTACACTTTTCAGGTGTGAGGGCTGGTCACACCTCCTTGAAGTTCACACCAATTAGAGTTGGGCTTTACATATTTACAACTCAAAAGATGCTAACCAATACATTACTTATGTAAAATTAAAGAGCATACAAAAAATACTATATATTTTTCATGAGCAAATACATACGGAGGTAAAAGCACATAGCGTTAAACTGAAAGCTTACTCGATTCATGATACAATTGCTTCTGTCAGGGGTCAGGGGAGGACCACTGAGAAATAGTCCAGGGATGGAACATCAAATAATAGCTAGCATATATTGAACACTTACTATGGGCCAAGCAGGTGCTGATCTAAGACTTTTATACTTATTAAATCATAGAATCTTCACAACAACATCCTGTAATTTTTTGCAGAAGTTGAAACTGAAGCACAAATGTAGGAACTGAGGCACCAAAGGGTTGAAAATTTTTGTCCATGGTCAACTGGCTAATAAGTGGTAGAACTGGGATTTGAACTCACACAGTCTAGCTCTAGAGACACTTATTACCTCTATGCTCTTTTAATAGCTATGTTACGGTGACATAAACTTTATTTTTTCTGTTTCATTTTTAAGGGAAGCAAGTATGATGAAAATTTAGCAATCATTTTTCCTGGTGGAGGTCCTCTTGTCATAGGTTTATTATTCTCTATTCTTTTTTAAAATGTCAGGTTAATATGAAGGTACAATAGATGAGGTTACATCATTTGCATTTGTTAAGTGAAGCTCAAGCTGGAGGTCACAAAGACCCAAAGCTGCAGATGCTGGCGTGGATGTGGGAATACTTTTACACTGCTGGTAGGATTGCAAACTAATACTGCTGCTTTGGAAAGAAGTATGGAGAATCTTCAAAGAGTTCTCTGTTGTTTTGTGTGATTTTTAAAAAATATTTCATGAAGGTAAACTGGAGACAGCCCTTGTTCTTGAGGAGTTTTCAGTCCACTGGACACCACAGTAGCTGCCCTCGCTGATAACGTGCTGGAAGAGATGTCACCACAGGAGTTAAGTGGAGGGAGAAGCTACATCTCACTTGGGTGCACATGGAAGGCTCTGTAGCAGCCGTGGCACAGGAGGCTGGACCTGGAAATGTGATCTGAACAGACTCTGGACATGCAATGTTGAGGGCAAGCTACTAACCAGGCAGCCAGGACTTAGGCAGAGAGGTGGAAATGTGCAGAGCCAGAGGAGCCCTGTTCAGCCAGAGCTGAGGACCCACGGCCTTGGGACGAGGAAGAATATGACTAGAAATCAGCTGAAACCAGACAGCAGCAGGGCTTAGGCTCCCACTGCAAAGGACGCCCTTCTGTTTGGCAGGGCCAGTTGATGCCTCCTCCCATCCTTGCAGATCTCATGAGGTGCCCATCTGGCTGTTTTTGCTGTGTCTCCAGATGTTCTCTGGGCTTCCACTGTGAATTATCTGCTGACCCAGCAGTAGCCCCTTCCTCAGCACCCTGGCGTGCTTCAGTGTAAAACATCCAGTCACATTTACACTGGCAAGATTGCATCTGGGTGCAAAGCTGAATTCGGACTCTGATCTGGGTGCCGAGCCTGATCCGGGTCACCTGTACAGAAGCGGGTGAGATGTCCCGGGGGCCGTCCACACTGGCTCCTGACAGCCACAGGAGGGACACAGATGCAGGCTATCATGTAATTAGTGCCAGGAATGCAGCTCTCTGATCACTTTCCCTCAAGAACGTGCCTCTCTGGCTAAGAGGCAGATAATGGACAATCACAGAAGATCCTTGATTATGGCTTGATTGAGCTTATGGGAGCTCCAGACAGCTAATGCAATTGTGGCTTCCAAACCGTTCAGTGGAGGGCATTTCCATATGGACGGGGAATTAAATAAAGCTGTCCTGAACGCTTTTCTGGGCTTATGCCTTCAGTGTCTGGCTGGATACAATCTTCCGCTTCAAGTGACCTCAACAGAGACTCCTGGGAGTGGTCATGACCCAGGACAAGAAGGCCAGCTTCCTCCTTAATTACTGTCACATTTCCCCTCTAGGGCTCTTGACCTGCCTGGCATTAGCTTCTTGCTCCCTTTCCTGAAGCCAGAGATCTACTCCCTACCCCCAGTCAGCACCACAGCCCCAGGCTGTGGGCTTTTCCAGAGGCCTTGACTTTCAGTAAATAGAAGACCGTGCTGAGCACACTGTCCACAGAGAGATGGTTCAATGGTCTGGTGGAGGCAATCTGGGGGGAAAGCAGGGGCTGGGCTCTGGGGACTGTCCCTGATCTGCGGGGCCAAGTCCTTCTCCTTTCTGGACCTCGGGTGCCATTATAAGACAGAGGGGCTAGAATCCTGATATCTCAAGTCTAGGAATTAGAGCAGCTGCACTCTCTGCTAAAGCAATAATGCATACTGCATAATGGATACTGCACTGACCTTCCTGCTATCCTGATGTGTTGGCTAACGCACCTAAGATGGAAACAGTTGCTGCTAGATCTTCTTTGCGGGGCTTCCAGAAAGGTGGCTAAACAGACCCCAGTCTTTTCCCTGGCATCTGCCTTCAACCCATATAGAGAGAAGAACTAGAAAGCTCACTGAAGGGGGAGACTTGGAGGCAGAGTGAAGTGTTGGCTTACTGAGGAAAAAGGTGCCTTCTCCCTCTGTGCCCACGATGAAGATAAGGGGAAGGGATGTCTCTGCACCCCAGGACAGGTGGCAGCACCTCCAAAGAATTACTCAGTCAGGATGTAGTCACGAGTGTAGTCGGGCATCTCATTCTTCAGACAGAGAACTGCTGAGCTGCAGAAACTTCCAAGCCTTATCTGATGATGCCTTTCTCCATGTACAGAGTCCAGAGGTCACACCCTTCTCCACGTCCAGACATCCACAGGTCACACTCTCCTCCGTGTCCAGATGTCCACAGGTCACACCATTCTCCTTGTCCAGATGTCCACAGGTTACACCCTCCTCCATGTCCAAATGCCCACAGGTCACACCCTTCTCCATGTCCAAATGCCCACAGGTCACACCCTTCACCATGTCCAGATGTCCACAGGTCACCCCCTTCTCCATGTCTAGATGTCCACAGGTCACACCCTTCTCTTGTCCAGATGTCCACAGGTCACATCCTTCTCTATGTCTAGATGTCCACAGGTCACACCCTCCTCCATGTCCAGATGTCCACAGGTCACACACTTCTCCATGTCCAGATGTCCACAGGTCACACCCTACATGTCTAGATGTGTACAGGTCACACCCTCTTCCATGTCCAGATGTCCACAGGTCACACCCTCCTCCATGTCCAGACGTTCACAGGTCACACCCTTCTCCATGTCCAGATGTCCACAGGTCACACCCTTCTCCATGTCCAGATGTCCACAGGTCACACCCTTCTCCATGTCCAGATGTCCACAGGTCACACCTTCTCCATGTCCAGATGTCCACAGGTCACACCCTTCTCCATGTCCAGAGGTCCACAGGTCACACCCTTCTCCATGTCCAGATGTCCACAGGTAACACCCTTCTCCATGTCCAGACATTCACAGGTCACACCCTTCTCCATGTCCAGATGTCCACAGGTCACACCCTTCTCCATGTCCAGACATTCACAGGTCACACCCTTCTCTATGTCCAGATGTCCACAGGTCACACCCTTCTCCATGTCTAGATGCCACAGGTCACACCCTTCTCCATGTCTAGATGCCACAGGTCACACCCTTCTCCATGTCCAGACATCCACAGGTCACACCCTTCTCCATGTCTAGATGTCCACAGGTCACACCCTTCTCCATGTGTAGATGTCCACAGGTCACACCCTTCTCCCTGTGTAGATGTCCACAGGTCACACCCTCCTCCATGTCCAGATTTCATAGGTCACACCCTTCTCCCTGTGTAGATGTCCACAGGTCATATCCATTCTCTGTGTCCAGGTGACCACACCGGTTTCCCAGAGCCAAGAATGAGCTCTGAGCTAGGGAAGGCAGTGGCTTTGTATCATATGCAAGACTGAAGTTTCAATTTTAACAATTTTTATTTGGATAGCTTTGGCCCTTTTATTAATAATACCGTAAAATAAGTTTTGTCTCCCAACAGAGAATGTTCTCACGACTGAAAGTGAGAGGAAGGCTCCGAGTCGTGCCTGAGATGGCAGTGGGAAGAGCATGGAGGGGAAGTGAGGTGGAGCATGTCTGAAGGCAGCGGTTGGAGAAAAGTTAAGCCATTTCCTATTTCTATGCCGTCAGATTCTCTAGTTCAATCTGCCACTGTAAGTAGTTTGGAAAGGAAAAGGTGAGATAAGCTGGGCAAATATTGTCTCAAAAGTGCAGACCACTTCCGGGGCCTTCACAGGCTCCCCCGAGAGTTGGAGGCCTCTGTCCTGGCTCGCACAGCCCCCATGTACCTCCACCATCCCGGCACTTCCTCCACAGAATCACATTTGTGTCTCTGCTCTGTCCTCCCTGGAAATTTGCTTCCTAAGAGCAGAGGCTGCATCTCTAATGCTTGGTCTAGAGTAGTTCTCACCATGCACAGTTAATGGATACGCGCCTTCCCCGACCTGGCCTTCCTGCACAGTCTAGAGTTGGGGGGGTCTCAGTTTCTCATCTGTAACATGGTGCATTTGGCTGGATGATTTTAAGGACTCTTCTAGGTTCTGGAAATCTTGGAAAAGCAGCAGGAGTTCTCTGTTTATTCCTACCCCGGGAAACGTTCTGACAGCCAGTTGTTGAGTGTTCAGTTCTAGATTTTTTTGAGGGAAAGGCCTGAAATGGCACCAAGGAAATCTCACCTCTGTGCCAGCCTCATGTTGTGAAATCTGTTTTGTCTTGGGTAGCAAGGCTGGCAGCTTGGGGAGGGCTGAAAGGGAGACCTTGAGTGACTGTCACTCCCCTCCACCCACCTGTGACCCACTCTGCATGAAAGGTTGTGGGCAGCTGGCAATGTCTTAGCCCGTGATCTAAATTTTGTTGTGACCACAGTCCCTAGGAAAGAAAGTAACAGTAAAAAAAGCTGGACCCCAGTCTAAGAGGTCTTGTGGGAGTAGACAGGACTCAGACAAAAATCAGAAGCTGAAAACCAAAGAGCAAGTTCAAGGTCTAACCTAGTAGTGCTGGTGCTGTGTCCTGAGACTGGCTGTAGCTTAAGTTCCTACCCCCTGAACTCAAAGGGCGCAGGGACTGCAACTGAGGGTACAAGTGAGGATTAGCAGGGACCTACAAGTACAAGGAGGGGGCAGGAGAGAGCCAGGCTTGACAACCCCCTCCCTACCTGCTGTTCAGATTTCCCTGGGCTCTGCTGTTTGTGCTGTACTCCTGACGGGGAAGTGCTGTGACTTGTATATTTTGCCCACAAAAGCACAGAGTTCATAGGAAGGGGATGAGCAGTGGTTTTGGCCAGTAGTGGGTCTGAAGATTTTAGAAGATTTTTTCAAATTTTTCCAAGGGGTACTCAGGGGTGCTCAGACAGGCTGCAAGGGTCTCATGAAGTCAGGGAAGGTCCAGATACAAGGTTTTCAGGAGCTTTTTTTTTGAGACATAGTCTCACTATGTTGCCCTGGGTAGAGTGCTGTGGCGTCACAGCTCACAGCAACCTCCAATTCTTGGGCTTAAGAGATTCTCTTGCCTCAGGCTCCCAAGTAGCTGGGACTACAGGTGCCCACCACAATGCCTGGCTGTTTTTTGGTTGCAGGTGTTATTGTTGTTTAGCTGGCCCAAGCTGGGTTTGAACCCGCCAGCCTTGGTGTATGGGGCTGGCGCTGTAACCACTGTGCTACAGGCACTGAGCCTTCAGGAGCCTCCTAATCGTGAAATCCCCTCCATGTTCATTCTCTCTTTCTCTCTCTCACACACACACATGCACCCACATGCACACACACATCAGTCTTCTTAATAGACATACCTTGAATTCATATAATTTCTATGAAATACTGTATGAAATTTACACAATTACAGTCATGGCAGCTGATCCTTCCAGAGTGCAGGGACCTTCTGTCCCTCCTCCTCAGGCAGAATATTTACAAGGGGCCTCAAGGAGGAGGAACTTTCAGCATGGAGAAGTGTGTGCACTGGCTGGGAGGATGGAGGATGAGGATGACTGGGGACGAGAGGGAACGGAGGACTTCAGTCATCACCTTGAGACTGTGTGACTTGCATGAAGTGTGACTTCTCAGAGAAACCCAAACCCAGTGAGTGGGACAGCTGGCGCCAGACTCTCCCACACAGCCATGCCTCAGGAGGGCCAGCCCCCTGGAGGCAGCTTTTCATGCTTGCTGAAAGAATTGCTGTATTCCTAGTTTGATTTCTTCGGGGTCCTCCTGGGAGTGCGTCAGTGATTCTAATTCAGGTTTCCTTCGTGTGTCTTGAGCATGCTCAGTTTATCCTGGTGACAAGAGGAGGCTGTTTCAGAAAAAAAAGAAATTATCACAGTGATGAGACTGGGCCAGTACATGGGGAAAATGTTCTACTTCTCAACAAAAAGGACCCTCTCAAGTATATTAATTTCTTTTAATTATAAAACTAAGTAAATTCATAGGAGAAAAACATTAAACTCAGTTTTATTTGTGGCTCATTTTATTTGCAAAGAATGACTCCTATCAAACCATCATAAGCAGAGGGGAGGTGTTGTAAGGAGAATGGCTGAATGTAGGGCTCTCCCAGGGACCCTGAAGCTATACCTGGAGGGAGTTTCAAGTTGAAGGAACACTGGAGGCCTTGGAGGCAGCCACACCAGGGCTTCCTCTACCGCATTAGTGTTGCCAGGGTTGTGAGTTGAATTGTACACCATAAAAAGATATGTTAGGGTCCTAAGTTCTGGTACCTGTATCGTGACCTTATTTGAAAATAAAGTTTTTGCAGATGTAATCAACTTAAAAATGAAGGACTTGGGTTTAATATCTCAGCAATCCCCTACGTAGGGACAAGCCTAGTAGAATGACTCTGAGGGGGATCCTCATTAGATGAAGCCACCTTACATGGTTTTTTGCCTTCCACTTCATCCTCCATTTATCATTGCAGCCCTCACTATAATCCATATGTACCAAAATGATATACCTCCTCCACCCCCATAATAAACCAAATCCAATCGCTGGCATCCATTTAAGAAAAGACTCCAGGTCTCAGGGGCTGAAGTTTGTGAGTATTGAATCCCACTTGAGCTATTGTTTTCCTTCTCCTGAACAATGGCACTGTCTAAGGGGGGCTGGATGAGCTGAAACCACGGATAGAGAAGACAGTGAAGAGGGTACTGGGTTTCTCAGAGCTCACAGTGGTAACAGCAGCACTGAACTGTGTGGGGAAGGGCATGGACAAGAAGGCAGCCGGCCATCTGAAACATTTCCTTGATGATTCTACTCTTCGATTTGTGGACTATTTGAGGAGGAGGCCCGAAGCTCTGGACATTCCAAGTCTAGCAGTGATAGGAGCAGAAAACAAGAGCTAAAGGAGGTGTTTGGTGATGACCCTGAGATTTGCAAAGTATCTTCAGGAGTAAAGAGGTGACGAATACCCCATTTTGAGGAGGTGGAAGAAGAGCGAGAGGTGATCCCTGGTCCTCCATCGGAGAGCCGGGGCACGTTGACTAAGGTCCAGATCAAACAGATGATGGAAGCAGCAACATGACAAATTAAGGAGAGAAAAAAACAACTGAGCTTCATTAGCCCCCCTACACCTCAGCCAAAGACTCCTCTTGCCTCCCAACCAGAGCGACTTCCAATTGACAACACTGTTCAGCCCTCCCTGGCTGCCACTTTCATGAATGATGCCATTGAGAAAGCAAGGAAAGCAGCTGAACTACAAGCTCGAATCCAAGCCCAACTGGCAGTGAAGCCAGGACTCACTGGCAATGCCAACATGGTAGGCCTGGCTAATCTCCAAGCTATGGGCATTGCTCCCCCGAAGGTGGAGTTATAAGATCAAATGAAACCTACACCCCTAATCCTAGATGAACAGGGTTGCACTATAGATGCAATAGGCAAAGAGACTGAGCTGACACGTCACATGCCTACTCTTAAGGCCAATATTCGTGCTGTGAAAAGGGAGCAATTTAAGAAAAAGCTAAAAGGAGAGCCAGCAGAAGATATGGAGTCCAATACATTTTTTGACTCCTGAGTTTCAATTGCCCCTTCACAATGCCAGAGATGAACTTTTAAATTCCATGACAAAGGCAAATTTGAGAAGATTGCTCAGCGATTACGGACCAGGGCTCAACTGGAGAAGCTGCAGGCAGAGATCTCACAGGCGGTTCAAAAAACAGGCATCCACACTTCCACTAGGCTCACTCTCATTGCTCCTAAAAAGGAATGAAAGGAAGGAGAGATCCCTGAAGTTGAGTGGTGGGACTCTTACATCATCCCCAACGGCTTTGACCTTACAGAGGAAAATCCCAAGAGCCAAGATTATTTTGGAATCACAAATCTTGTTGAACATCCAGCCCAGCTTAATCCTCCAGTTGACAATGACACACCAGTTAGTCTGGGAGTGTGTCTTACCTAGAAGGAACAGAAGAAACTTCAGAGGCAGACAAGGAGAGAAGCACAGGAAGAACTACAAGAGAAAGTCAGGCTGGGCCTGATGCCTCCTCCAGAACCCAAAGTGAGAATTTCTAATCTGATGCGAGTATGAGGCACAGAAGGTGTTCAAGACCCACAAAGGTAGAAGCCCATGTCAAAGCTCAAATGGCAAAAAGACAGAAAGTGCATGAAGAGGCCCACGCTGCCTGAAAACTTACAACAGAACAGAGAAAGGTGAAAAAATTAAAAAGCTTTAAAGAAGACATTTCACAGGGGGTACACATAACTGTATATAGAGTTAGAAATTTGAGAAACCCAGTCAAGAAGTTCAAGATTGAGGCCAATGCTGGGCAACTGCACCTGACTAGGGTGGTGGTACTGCACAAGGACGTCAATGTGGTAGTGGTAGAAGGGGGCCCCAAAGCCCAGAAGAAATGTAAGCGTCTTATGCTGCATCGGATAAAGTGGGATGAACAGACATCTAACACAAAGGGAGGCGATGATGAGGAATCTGATGAGGAGGATGTGAAGAAAACCAACAAATGTGTACTAGACTGGGAGGGTACAGCCAAAGATAGGAGCTTTGGAGAGTGAAGTTCAAACAGTGCCCTACAGAGAACATGGCTCATGAGCATTTCAAAAAGCCTGGGGCTGAACACCCCTGGGACCTTGCCCTGAGTGAATCTGTGTTAGAGTCCACTGACTGAGATTACTGCAAGCCCTTCCTCTCCCTCCTTGTCTTTGTCTCTTCAGTCCTCTGCCTTATTCTACTTCCCAGCCCAACCACAGTTGTGTGTGTGATCTCAGAACTGTGCGAAGCAGACACTGGGACAAAGGGAGAATACCCTACTCCCTTCCCCAGTCAGCCTGGTGTTTCCCTTTATCGCCCTATGTACATATGATTAAAGTGTTATTAACAACAACAACAACAACAACAAAAAAAAACTCAAGAGATACACAGAGCATAAAGAGGGAAGATGACCACGTGAAGCTGGAGGCAGAGGTGGGAGGGATGCGATCAGCAAGCAGGCAACACCATGTTGAGTGCCAGCAACCATCAGAAGCTGGAGGTAAGAAAGAGTCTTCCCTGGAGAGAGCATGGCCCTGCAGACTTCTTGCTGCCAGACTTGCTAGCTTCCAGAACTAGGAGAGAATAGGTCTGTCGTGTTAAGGCTCTCTACTGTGGTAATTTGTACGGCAGTCCCAGGAAACAAATCACCCAGCTGCACCCAGTGGCCCTGCTTGCAGCCAGCATCCTCTTTACTCATTTCCTGTTCAAGCTCTTCGTACAGAGGTCATCTGGCCACAGCCATCTTTTGCAGCTGACCTATGGACTAGCCGCTCTTGAAGGTTCAGGGCCTATTCTAGGCCAATCAGCTGTAGCAGGATGTGGTGGGGTTACTTGGAACAGACTAGGACTCCTTGAACTCAGAGAGCTGGCAAAGGTCAAGTGTCTTGAACATGTCTGGCACACTCAGGTGCCCTGTTGGGGCCTATGGTGAGGTTCTATGGAGCTGTGATCTGCCACAGAGCTTCTTTCATATTCTTTCCTTTTTCCCTCCCACCTCCATCCACCTACTTCCTACTTTTCACTGTTAATGGCTGGCGAGAAAAGTAGATAATTTTTTTTTTTTTTTTTTTAATAGAGGTTGTGTAGACAGTAGAGGAACAAAATCCTGGATTAAGATTCATGAGTCCTGAGTTGAAAGCTAGACACTTTTTACTTACGAGCTCTGTGACCGCCACACTGGGTAGGCCTTCTCATTTCTCTGAGCTGCAGAGCCCTAGCTGAGATGCAGCGACAATATCACTAGCTGCCTTAGCATGGGGATCCAAGGAGATAATGGCTGTGAACATCTTTTGATCTTGCTAAAGCTCCCAGCTCACAGGCGAGGAGCAGCCCCCAGGCCCCCCAGCCCCCACCAGCCACAGGGTGGGCTGTGTGCAGGGCGGAGCTGGAGGCTGAGGGCAGTTGGGGCTGCAGTGCCCGCTGCTTGCTCACCTTCCTTTGTCTCTTCCAATAATGCTAATTTAGTTACTCTTAGTAACAGCTATTCCTCATTACTATTACTCATTCCAGGCTCTGAATCATTCTGATGGATATGACTTGACATCAACCAATTTGCCTAATTCATCACCTTTGCATTTCTTTAATACTAAAGACTGAGCAGGAAGGTTTTCCAACTGGCTTTGTGATTTTCTTCCCTTCTCTCCTCCAGCATCAATCAACGGCGGATGTGGAAAAGGCTCCCTCCGCAGAGCTGTTGGGTGGAATTCTGAAGTTAAATCCATGTGCTGTGTGGCCTCTATCTACCAAGTTCTGGGTAATGATGGCTTGTCCTTGTCTCTGCAGCCACCAGGGCTAGTCAATGGGCACTGTTCCTTCTTTGTCTGGGATTAAGCCAGTTGGATTGACGGGACCCTCCCCACTCCCTACACTCATGGAGGCTCATCCATGCTCTAAAATTTAGAGTTCTCGTTCCAAGGCTCAGGCCTGATTCTCCCACTCCAACTTCAGGATGTCCTAAGTCTACTGCTGATTTCAAGTCCTGCCCAGCCAACATGGAAGAAGGACTCCCCTGCTCTGAATCCCACATCCCTTTTCCTATTCCTTCACCTTGAATCCTTTCACATTACAAAAGCAAAATGCTCATTATAACAAGTGAAACAAGGAAAAAGTTAATATTTGCCCATTCTTCCTCTCTGCTCAGCATTCTCTTGGGAAACCAGTGTTTTGTTTTGTCTGTGTCCTCCCCCCTCTTCATGCTCGCACTAACGTGCTCATTCATGAATTCACGCTCATAGATAAAGGTTTTCTTTCTACTATTTAAATGGGATCCTACTGCACATGCAATTACCTTTCTTAAACTTAATAATATATTATGGACATTCCTCTGTGCCAATGCACATAGATCTAATTCATTTTAATGGCTTCATCTTCCCTATATTTATTCAAATCTTTTCCTATTGTTTTCCATTCTGTAATGTTCATAACACATATCTTTTTATGCTGGTGTGTTTTTTTTTCCTGTAGGAAAGTGTCACAAATATGTGATTTCTGGGTCAAAGGATATAGTATGCTTAATTTTATGGTTACTAGCAGATTCCTTTCCAGATAGGATGCAGGGATATTGCTCATCAGTGAGGTAAAAGAATGTTTGTTTCCTCACATTCTCACCAGCTTTTAGAATGTTAAAGTATAAATATTTAGCATTTTTTTCCTGTCTGCAGGGGAACAAATGGCATTTTATTGTTTTAATTTTCATATTCTTAAATACCAGTGAGTTTGAACATCTTTTTATATTTATTGGCTTTTTGCATTTTTTTTCTGTGAAGTTCATGTTCAAGTCTTTTTGCCCATGTTTTTGTATCCTTAACACGTGATGCCTGATATTACAGTTGTGTTTGTACTTGTCCAACGTTTTCCATGATAATGGCCAATGTTTGTATAGCACATAAAACACATCTCTCACACGTTAGCTTGTTAAGTCCTTGCTATGATTCTGCAAGGAACTTATTATTATCCTTAGTTTTAGGAAACTGAAACTCAGGCTCAGAGACTTGCTCAAGCAGCAATGTAGTCTCTTGAGGCAGAGTTGAGTTTCTGACTCCTCTCCACGGCACCACGGGAAGGATCCATGGGTGACTTTTTTCTCCCATCCAGTGCCTTGCATAAGTCTTATGCCAGGGAATGGTTGCAGGGAGACAGATGATGGAGGATTGATGAATCAGATGTAGAGACTGATGGATAAAAGGATGGAGGGTTGGATCAACTTATCAATATAACTCTCCCCCATATGTCTTCTGAATTTCTGCTCAGAAATGTCCTTCTCATTCTTCATTATCATCACAAAATAGTCTTTCAAAGGCATCTGACCTTGTTGTATCCCTTGACTTCTGCTGTATGAGGAGTCTCAGTCCCTTGCTGCAGGTGAATAGCATTGAAAAGGTGTCACAGGGTGGATGGGCATAAAGCAGCAGCTCTCAACTACAGGGGCTCTTGACCTCCTCTCCCAGGAGACCTTTGGCAATGCCTGGAGACATCTGTTGTCATAAATGGGGAAGGAGGTGCTTCTGGCATCTAGTGGATAGAGGCCAAGAATGCTTCTAAACACCTTACGAGGCACAGAACAGCTCCAGAAGAATTAGCTCCTAAAGTGTCAGGAGCCCTGACTTACAGCCACGGCCATTGGCTGTAGCATAATGGAAAGGAAGGTTATAGGATTTACAAGCTCAAGGGGCTTGGCTTTGAGTGCTGAGGGGCCTATATACCAGCCGTAGGATCTTGGACAAGTCATTTTTCCTTTCTAATCCTCTGTTTTCTCAAATGTAAAATGAGAATAATCTTACCTTTCTTGAGAATCTGTTGGGAATTAAGCAGAATGCTGTATATGAAAGCATGCTAAGTAAATGTGGGCGCTGCTAATCATCATTAGGAAGCATTTGGGGACAGTCTCTCATTTATCTGGGTATGAGTTTGAGGGAGCTCAGCCTGTACTCTCTTCCTTTCTGGACTGACCGTGTGTTGGACCTTTGGATGTGAAAACGTAAGTGTTTGTGGTTTGGAGTCCAAAAGACCAGCTGAATGCTAATCTTCCAGCGTCCTTGTTTGCTCCTCTGGAAACTTTGCGGGTGGACAGCTAATCAATGGGGGGAAATGATGACTCCTGCGTTGTGCACACACTAACTGGCAGCCCTGTAGCTGAGACCCAGCCAGGGCTTGGGAACATGCTTTTACTTTCGAAGGAAGGCTGGGTGAGAACCATGATGGAACTCCTTCCTAATCCTGGATCTGATTTATGGAGGGGCAAGATCTGATTCACATGGGGCATTGAACTGGGCAGCAAAGGGAAGAAGGAGAAGTGAGGCCCAGTGCCAAAATCAGGTGCTGGAAAACCAGGGAAAACGAAAAGGAAAGAAAAAGGAAGGTTGGAAGGGGTCCTGAGGAACGTGGCAGCCTGAGAGCAAATGTCTAGAAAGACATTTCACACCTCAGGTCTAGTAGAGAATGGGCAAAGGGTTGTTCTAATCAGCTCTGGCAACTTACCCCAACTCTAACCTCGCCTTCCTCTTTGATCTCATTTCCTTAACCAAACTGCAATCTCTGCCCTGCCCCGACATAGGCCCTCTCCTACGTCTCTCTTCTTCTCCCTGTCACCCCCTCAAACCTCCCTTCAGCCTCGCTGGTCTGATTGGAATCCCTTCCACTATTCTTGGCTCGGTCTACCATGTGCACTTTGGGAGGGAAAGGAGAAGAGAAAAGGAGAGGGCAGTGGAGAAGAATAGTCTGTTCTGAACCCAGGGACTCAGATTCCCCAGCTTGCTTCCACCTTGTTTTGCCCCAAGGACCAGAAGGATAGCCTTTTCCCTAGTATTCTGGGCATAGACTCAACCTATGCACAAATATGCATGTTGCATTTTGAGTTATAAAAGTGGTTTATTAGCATATGTTACAGTTTGTGGAATTCACAGCTTAGAGAGGATGTACATTCTGCCTAGAAGTCAGGCTCTGAGCCAGGTCCTGCATCTTCTCAACAGGAGTAGACCTGATCCATTCGCTTTCTTGTCTTTCTGAAACTCTTGGGCCAGAGTTTGAGGCTAGGGTTTCCCTCATCTCTCTAAGAAGCCTCAGTGAGGGTGCAGCAGAGAAGCAGATAAAGTCACGGGTGTCAGGAGAGCTTTTAAGATGATTCAGACCTTAGTTCCAAGAAGGAGGAACCCAGGGAAATTCCTTTATCAGTGTTCCTCACTCAGCAGTGGCAGCAGTGGGGTGGAGGGGAAGCAGACGTATGTCTCCCTATGTGGAGACCAGTCCCTCGGTGCAGCCCACAGCTGCCTCCAGCCTGGCTGGGTGGGGCAGGGACTGTGGGGGCTGGCCTGGCAGCTGTGGGCTGCACCGAGGCCTGTCAGGGAGGAATGATTAATGAACAGCCGCACCAGCTGAGGCTAACCTTTGGAGAGCTGAGCAGGGCATCTGCAGAACTGTCAGTGCTCTGACAAGGACAGAGCTGAACAACCAATTATGCCGCCATCACTAAGGTGGGCTGTCACTTTAATCCCAGCCATTCACTTAGGCAAGGACAGGGAAATTTCTCCTCTGCAGAGGCGTGTGCGTTGGCCACTTTAACCATTTCACAACAGCACGGGGACCCTTTTCAGGAGCTGCCCGAGCTAAGTGTCCTGACAAGTCTCCCCACTTCCAGCCTTTCCCTACTTCCCATTCCTGCCTTTCATCCTGGCCATGGCAGCAGAATTCTAAAACCACAAGTACATTTCCCATTTCATTCTGCTGTCTCCCACAGCTTGCAGGATAAAGTCTGAATTCCTAAACTTGGCATTCAAAGCATTTCTTCTTGTTTATTCACTCAATTATTTATTTGATGAACGATTACCTATTGAGCACTTGGTATGTAGTAGGCATTCTGCTAACTGTGGAGCAGAGTAATTAAATGTAAGAGAGTTCTTATTCTTTAGAAGGTTGTGATCTCAGAATAGAGGTAGATAAGTTAAGTCCCTGAGTGGAATGTACAATCTCTTGATCTCTTACTGAAGTAGCAATAGAAAATTTTTGGAAGCCAGAGGAGAAACACCAATACCACATTGGGGGTAATGCAGGGGGGTTGCAGGGGCAGGGGTAACCTTGGGCTTCGTCTAAAGTGCTAAGCAACCATTAGACAGAGAAAAGGGAAAAGCTAGTACAAAGGCATGAAGTTGAAAAAACTCATAAATTCCAGCAATTTCAAGTGATTCCATATGTCTGGAATTCTAAGTACATTGACTCATAAAGTTACATGCAGTCAACCCATTGTAAGTTGAACATATCATACGTTAAAAAAAATGCATTTAGTACACTAGCCAACTGAACGGCATAGCTTAGCCTAGTCTACCTTATATGTTCTCAGAATGCTTACCTTAACCTCCAGGTGGGCAAAATCCTCTGGCAACATGGAACGCTGTAGAATTTTGGTTATTCATTCCCATGATGACGTGACTGACTGGGTGTGGCTCGCTGTCACTGCCCTGCATCCTGAGGGAGTAGGGTACTGCATTTCGCTAACTTAGGGAAAGACCAAAACTCAAGGGAAAAGTATGGTTTCTACAAAGTGCTTATCACTTTAAGAACCACAATAAACTTGAAAAATTGTTAAGTTGTACCATCCCAAGCCAGAGTCCATCTGTACGTGAGAACTGCCAATAAGTCTGGAAAAGCGGAGATGTGGGAGTGAATGGCTTGGAACATCAAACAGAGGGACTTGGATTGTATCCTACTTCTTAGAAGGGAATGGAGTTGGGACCTCCCTACCTGTCTGTTACCTTTTTGACATCCTCTATGACTTTACCTTGCCACATACTCTGAATTCCAGCCACACTGGGCATTTTGTTATTCCCTAACCATGCATATTTTCACACCTCCATGTTTTGCTCTTGCTATTCTCTCAGTCTACAATGTCTCTCCTCCATGCTTTACTGCAAAGCTAGAATTTGGGGTTTGGCTGCAATAACAGAGAGTCAAAGTAAGAGCAGCATCATATGGAGGTTTATTTTTCTTTCCCATAACATGAAATGTAGCTATAAGTAGTTCAGGGCCAGCTGTAGGCCAACAGTGTCATCAGAGACCCAGCCTCCCGTCCATCTTTCTATTCCACTAAGTTTAGTGTGGCTTTCATGCTCAAAGTCACCTCATGGCCACAAGGTGGCTGCCAGAGCTGCAGTCATTATGTCCTCATTCCAGAAAAGAAAAAGAGGAAGAGGAGTAAAGCAAAATGAATGCACTTTTTAATGAAGTCAATCATTTTGAAAAAGAACCTTGGCTTTTAATTAATTGCTTATGCTGTGTGCAGAAGGAAGTGGGAAATGTGGTTGTTTTTGTTTTGTTTTGCAGTACTTATCAGCGTCCTGTTAATGAGGAAGAAACAGAGAAAGAGAAGGCAACTAACCATCTCTGCCACAATTGCTAAGCAAAAGACACCTGAACATGTCCCACTGAAGAGGCAGGCATAAAGGAAATTAAAGATTCAAGGATGGATAAGTCATGTTATAAAAAATCTACAGGAGGACAATGCAATCAGAACAGTGAAGATAAATCTAAATAATTGTTAAAAGTCAAGGTGTTCTCCAAAGTTCTAACATTTATCTTGAAAAAAGTTTTACGTGATGTGAAACAAGAATAATACAATGAAATAATCTATTTCTACCATCCTAGGGTTTTTTTGAAAAGCAATGATGAAGACTGAAGTTGGAGGAAGAAAGTAAAAGTATGCTTAAAGGAAAAGTGTGATCTTAAATTAAAAGATCTCAAAAGATTTCCATCCATACTTGATTCTAACACTTAGGAGAATGAAAATTAAGAACTATTTAAAAAAAAATCAAAGTCTTTCATAGTGAAATTAGAGCTCTTATATGTTAGAGAAAATAAATTCGAAGAAAATAAAATCCATCTACCAATTGACAGGATGAAAAAAGAAAAAAAAACAAACCCATACAGTTCATAGCAAGATGACAGGAGAGAAAAGACTAGTTACAACAATGTATATTAAAAATGTATAAAATTCCCCTATTAAAATATAAAGATTCTCAGACTGAATTAAAACTAAAATTCAACTATATTCTATTTACAACAATCAACTAAAACAAAATTAAGAAAAAAAGTATAAAAAGCCAAGAGATGGGCAAAAGTGCAATGAGCAAACAAATGCATACAGAAAAGAAATTAGGTACAAATGTTCATCAGGCAAAGTATAATTATGGACAATAAAGAATTAAATAAGAAAATGAAAGTCTTGTTTCGT
This sequence comes from Loris lydekkerianus, assembly GCA_963574355.1. Lineage (NCBI taxonomy): Eukaryota > Metazoa > Chordata > Mammalia > Primates > Lorisidae > Loris > Loris lydekkerianus. The sequence goes on from CAUYPK010127583.1 coordinate 25,981, forward strand.
GAAGAAGGAATCCCCATGTTAGCCTGATTAGGATTTAAAAATCTCTGAATATTTCTGTTGGGATGCCAGAAATCTATGTGAACAGAGGCTGAAGGGAGACAAATCAAGTTCTGTCTACTGCAGAGGCTGAGATATGGCTGAGTATGTCTTATGAAATGATAAGCTTTCTCATTCTAAGAGCCTTTTTGCCTGAGATCTTAGAAGGCTTATCACAACAGATAAGGAAACCAAGTGCAATTAATGTGACCTGGATAGAAAATTGTAGTCACCAGAGAGAGATGTCATTCTTAGGTTAGTGTGGTATCTAATATTAATAGCTATCTATAATTTGGATTTTTAGCTCATTCCCTATTATTGGAAATAATTATGGAAATGATCATTAAAAATGTAATGAATAACTTTCCTAAAAATATGGCAAAAAAGTAAGAAACCAGAAGTATGTTCTTGGGATCCCTGTAGCAGAGTATAATGCAAAATGTAGAGAGCTATTTATTCATTTCTACTTTGGTGAATTTGGCATCATGCAATTTGATTTGAGTTTCAGATATTATTCTAGTAGTAGTATGGAGCAAGTAAGTCTGGAGTTAGAGAGAATAGGCATTCAGAAAGTTGTCACAGTAATCTATTATGGAAGAGAGGTGTGGTGTGGCACCAAAAGGGCTGTAGCAGGTTGACACTGGTGCACAGCAAAAAAAAAAAAAAAAAAAAGGATGCTTAACAAATAAATCCACAGGGGAATCAGTGTGTTCCCACCTAATGGGCACAGTGTAAGGGTATATGGAACACCTCTTAGGGTGGAACACAACTACAACAGGGACCTTACCTAACAAATATTAATCTGAAATTAAAAAAAAAAAAAATCTGTGGTTACAGTCTATAGATGCCTGGAAGAAAAGCAGTGGAACTTCTGCTTATGGCTATGATGGAGTAACAGGGATCAGACTTCTTTCCCACTGTAAACAACTAGAAAACTAAACATATACTATAGCTGTTTCAAACGCTGGACAACTGGGAGTGCAAGATGACAAATCTTGAGAGAAGGGAAACAAACAAGAGGAGCCCTATGGTTACTGAAGATTTCTGCCTGGAGGTATTTTCTAGATCATGGTTCAGTGAAAAGGAACCCAAATCTTGCTGATTTGAAGAGAAAGACATCAAAGAGAAGAATGCCTAACTAGTTATAATTTGCAGAAAATAATTTACAAAAAAGGAGTTCCATATACCTGCACGAGAGTGCCTCTAAGTCTGTTGTTGAGTCCTAACCTACCAAAGGCTAGGCAAAAAATAACTAGAGAATTATAAGCTGAACAATTCTCAGAATCCACACAAGGCCATGATAAGTTAGAGTTCTGATGTTTCAGGATGGAGAGGCCTTGTAAACTGCCAAAACTTTCCAGAAGAGACCCCCTAAAACTTGCCTGAGTAATAGAGCTAAACTAGCTGTAAAGTCTATTTTAAACTTGTCATAACAATACTTCAACTTAGAAAGGATCAAGCTGATTGGTAAATAACCAATCTGCCAGAACAAAACTTAACATTCCTTAAAGGATGACAACAAAATCCAGAACTCAACACCATGACACTGACAATGTCTGACATGTAATAAAAAATTACTAAACAATCTAGGGACTAGAATATTACGACCCATAATCAGGAGAAAACCAGTCATTAAAAACAAAACAAAAAATAACAAAGATGATGGAATTAGCAGACAAAATTTAAAACAACTATTATGAATATGCTAAAGATTTGAGAAAAACGTGAATATAATGAGGATATCAATGGAAGACTTTTTAAAATAACCAAATAGAACATTTAGGGATTAAAAACACAATATCAAAAATAAAATTCACTGAATGGGCTTAACAGCAGATTAAACACTATGGAAGAAAACACCAGTGAACGTGAAGACTTAAGTGATAGAAATTATCTAAATTAAATCAGAGAGAAAAAAAGACTAAAAATATTTAATAGAGGCTTAGTCATCTGTGGGATAATATGAAATTTAACATTAATGAAATGTCTCAGAAAGGAGTGGGAGTGGACAGGAAAATACCTGAAGAAATAATTGTCATATAATTTTCCAAATTTGATGAACCCACAGATTCAGAAAACTCAATAAGCCTTAAATAGCACAAACACAAAGAAAACCACACCAAGGCACATCACAATCAAATTCCTGAAGACCAGTAATAAAACAACCTTAATAAAAACAACCATAATAAAAAATCTGTATGAATGATTGCATTTACATAAGTGAATTCATGCAAGAATATCCACAAATGTTATTCAGAAACTAAGTGGAAGGGTGACAACTGTGGCTCAGTGAGTAGAGGGTTGGCCCCATATTCTGAGAGTGGTGGGTTCAAACCTGGCCATGGCCAAACTGCAACAACAACAATAAAAAATAGACAGGAATTGTGGCAGGTGCCTGTGATCCCAGCTAATGGGAGGCTGAGGCAAGAGAATCGGCTAAGCTCAAGAACTGGAGGTTGTTGTGAGCTGTGATGCCACAGAACTCTATTGAGAGTGACAAAGTGAGACTCTGTCTCTAAACAAAAAAAAAGAAAGAAACTACGCAGAAGATAAGAAAGTGGCAACTTCATGAAAGTATTTCAAATTGTATATAAAACCAGAACTTTGTACCCCATAATTGCATTAATGTAAACAGCTATGATTTAATTAAAAATAATAAGCTGGCATGAAAAATAAATGGACATGGTAAAGAAGGGCCAAAAATCTCTAACTTATCACCTTATCATGACCCAGCTGTGAGATAAGCCATCAGGTTCCACACACTGGTATACATGTTGATTTCAGAGGTTTTGAGTAAGCGATTATTCCACCGTTAATTAGTCCAAACAAATAAGGCTTTCATGTAAAATATGTACAAACAAGCAATCATCAAAGAAATGCCCTGTCTCTGTTGCACATATATGTATATATGTGTGTATATTTGCAAAAAAGTATTTTACTTTCTTGTGATATCAATGGAGAAGGTGATACAGCTATGATTATAGACCATACGTGAAAGTCTAAGTCATCAATTGTAACCTGTTTGACACCCAAAGCAAATCATAATCCTTATATTTTTCAGGATTTTGAAAAGTTTTATAGAGGATAGTAGACTCAAATTCAATCTTTTAACATTCAAACTATATGCCAAATTAGTAAGAACCTGCCATAAACTAGGCACTATTTTAAGGAGTGTCAGGAAATAAAAAACATGTGAAATTATCTTCTTTCTTAAAATATTATTTAGTGGGAAAAATAAAATATTCAAATAAAACAATAATTGTACCTTTTAGTTTTATTGATTTTATTTTTATTCTTCTACGTGAATAGTAAACATACTTCTTAACATGTTTAAAATTGCTATGATCTAATTCACACCCACATAGGACAATAACTTATTTCAATTTAATTTCAGGGGTAGAGGAAATGAGAAAGGGGCAAAAAGGGCATTGGGGTGCTCCCACTAAATGCACACAATGTGGGTGTGTGTGATACACCTTTTGAGTGCAGGACATAACTATAAGAGGTACTTCATCTATATTAAATATCATGGTTTTGTTGTTTGTACCCTCACATTAACCTGAAACAAAAATAAAATAAAATAATAAAAAATAAAATTGCTACTACTTTATATAAAAGATTCAAGTTCTTGGGGTTCAAAAAATTTAATTCAATTTCAAGAACTTTTGAAAATACTTTGCATCTTAAGGAAATTGGGCAATAAAAGTGTGGCAAACTTATCTTGCATATTGTTTTAATATAACTTTATTTTGTATAAAAGTAAACTTCTCTTAGTTCAGTTCTCCTACAACCCACCATACAAAACATAAGTGAACTGACTAAAATATCTCCTTTCTCCATGGCTACTTTCTGTATGTTCTGGAAGAATTATTTTTCCTGCAAAAACACAGCAAAGGGGCTGCACCTGTGCCTCAAAGGAGTAGGGCACCAGCCCTGTATGCCAGAGTTCAAGTGAGTTCAAGCCCAGCCATGGCCAGAAACTGGAAAAAAACAAACAAACAAACAAAAAAAAAAAAAACAAAACACACACACACACACACACACACACACACACACACACACAGCAAGGCTAATGCCTTTTGCAGACTCCACTGGGGGAGCAAGTACAGGCAATTCAGAGAAGGATGATTCAAGACCATCCTTTTCATTTCTTTCTCTGTGGTGTCCTCAAATTATCAAAAAGAACATGAGGATATGATTAAACATTATTTTAGTCATCAATTTCCAAATCTATCCTGCCAAGTGAACCTGAAGACTCTTCTAAAGAGGAGAAAATAATAATATTCTTATACCTAAATATCAAAAGACATGAATTGCAAATGTCATATTGAGGAGTACATTGAACAAACTCAAGAAACAAATTATTACTGCCCTCACTAAAGTTTGAATAAAGCTACTAATGTGTGAGTAAGGGTGAGATTGGAGGTTTAACTCAAAAGACATAAAGAGGAATAAAAAGAATTTGAGACCAATTAGTTATGGACATTAAGGGAGAAGGTATAATCAAGTACAATTCATGTTCCCATCAAGGATAATCATTTAGAAAACATATATTAGAGGGCTGAAGAGAGACTTAGGGTGTCTACCCTGTGGGGTTTGAGAAATCAGTGGAGGCCTCCAGTCATATCAGCATTGTGATTAGCATCTCATATCCCAGAAGACCACCTGTTGCCCAGACAATATTCAACAAGATGTATATACTGCTTTTTTTTTTTCTTTTGTTTTTTC
>CAUYPK010127584.1:0-26473 GCA_963574355.1 Loris lydekkerianus
TGACTGAAAAAGTATAAAACCTGAACTTAAAATAAAAAACTTTGCTATACGCCATATCAGAGTGTATAGTCTGTTTCTTGACTTAATAATTACAGGAGCGAGTTTTACACCTACAGCAAAGCTTCTGCTCGTTCGCATCTCCGGTCACGCAACAGCTGGCAGATGGAGTACCCAGACCAGAGGCTTGGGCAGGGATCCCCCTACCCCACGCTCTAGAGACAAGGCTCCCACCCCTGCTTGCTGCTTCCATGTTGTTTTTCTGTCACTGCACAGGGAAGTGCAGCTCCTCACTTCTTGTCCTCATGGCATCTCTGGGTTGGAAAGAACTGTAGAGACTTTTGATCCCTTTCTGATCTAGATACTCAAGCGAGATTTAGCCAGGTGGGCCTTTTCTCTAATTCACTGCTTGCAGAATTCCTCCCATGAACCACATAACACTTCTGGTGAGTCTCCAAGCCAGTATTTCATCTGTGGTTCACTAAATATTTGGGCCATAAAAATTCCTTTGGGGACTGATAGGAATACAAAATAGTTCAATTGCTTGATTTAGTAATTTAGGAATATCAAGTAAAGTTAAAGATACCTGGATATTCTACTTTTGGTTTATGCCCTCAAGAATGCGCATTGGAACATTGTAATCATGAAAAATTGAAAACTATTGAAATGTCCAGAAATAGAGTAATGGGATAAGTTGTAGGTTATTCATACAATAGAATTCTATATAGCAGTGACAATAAATAAACTAGAGCTACACAACATAGATAAATCTCATAAATATAATGTCAAATAAAAAAGCAAGATGCTGAACAAGGTATAGAATGGTACAATATATATAGTTTTAAAACATGAAAAAATATCACCACAGAAATGATGAAAATAAAATTCAGGATGATAGTTCTTGGAGAAATTTCACTGGAGATGGGTATATTATTTACCCAAGTTTTATTTCTTAGAGTGAGTGGTGGATTGATGAGTGTGTATTATTATTAGTTTTTTGTTTGTTTGTTTTGTAGAGACAGAGTCTCACTTTATCACCCTCGGTAGAGTGCTATGGCATCACAGCTCGCAGCAACCTCCAGCTCTTGGGCTTAGGTGATTCTCTTGCCCCAGCCTCCTGAGTAGCTGGGACTATAGGCGCCCGCCACAACGCCCGGCTATTGTTTTTGTTGCAGTTTGGCCGGGGCCGGGTTTGAGCCCACCGCCCTTGATATATGGGGCCAGTCCCCTACCCGCTGAGCCACAGGCGCTGCCCTATGGGTGTGTATTATGTTCTTTGTGCCAGTGATTTCCTAACTCATCTATGTCAGACCCCCTCTCTGCTTAGCCTACTCTCTGAGGAGCCTAGAAGGAGGCTAGAGATTGCTTAAGGCTTGAAGGAGAATAAGCCCTTTCCTGACTGCAGAGGGCTGGCTGGTGGAAGTGGGGTGTCAACCCCTGCAGGGTATACTTCCCCATCACCTAATAGGGAAGTTCTGCCCCTTTATTGGGGTCTAAAATATTTCATATTTATAGCTATAGAGCCATAAAACTTTTCTTATAACAAGGTGCCAGGGCCCACTTTAACTTAAGTCCTGTTTCCACCTGAAACCTTGAGCTTTCAGTTCTGTATGGGGGAAATGGGAAAGTGAGAGCTCTGGCATTTTCCCAGAACCCTAGAGGTGTAAGCATTCCTGCCTGGGTTGCTGCAACTACTGGTCATAGTTAGCAGCTTGGAATGGACGGGCTTCTGAGGTGGGGGACAGTACTAAAGATGACATTCCCAACCTCCCACCGACTACCCACTTAATGGCTTAAATGGGAAACCACAACTCTATGGCAAAAAACTTTGGAAGGTCAGGAGAGATAAAATCTTCTCTAGACTTTACCTTCTCAGAGAAGGTAATATCTCAGATGTAGCCCCAATTCAAATCTCATGATTTCAAGGCCATGAGGCAATTCTTGAAGTGAAATGAGAAAAACTATATGATACAATGTTATCATCGTCATCAACAAGAGTTAGTTGAGTTGAGTGCTGTATGTAGGGCTCTGTGTCAGGCTGAATATCAGGAAAAGGTCTACAGAGAAGGATAACACATCATTCTTACCCCCATTCTTACCCATAAAATTTGCTACGAAAAAATAAGAAGTAAAATTTTTCACACAATTCACTTAGGCAAAACAATGGAAAGGTAGCTCTGGTCCAGAGGGAATGGGGAATAAAGATGGTACTAGAAAGTCCCTGCCTATAAAGACATGAATGCTTATTTGCAGAGTTGGCTCTGGATTTGAAGTTATTCAGTGCTGAAAGCAGTTGATGGTAGGTGTTACCTCAGCGACGGTAACGTTTTCGTCCTGAGAATACAGAAGTAGTGGGACCAAGCTGTCAAGAACTTGGTTCTCTACATTCTTCTTATCTGAGTATTTCACAGACTTTATGCAAGCTCCAAAGAGAACCATGGCGAAATGACGGACATCAGGTCTTGCCTATGAAAGAAATATCCAGAAGGAAGCAACTCACTGAACAGCTTCATGCTTAGCTTATAAAAAACTCTGGGTGGGTTGAAAGGCCAGTGCTAACATGAGGCTATTTAGCTTTATGTACCTGAGGGCAAGAAATAAAGTATGTGTGTAGATAGTAAACTGACTTGCTGCTCCGGGACTACTTGGTCTTTTACTCTACAATGAAAAAGGGACATAGCTTCCACCTGTAGCTGGTAAAGCTTGTGCCTGATACTAGCATTAACCATTCACACAGGCTGTTTGGCTGAAATTCAAAACTCGAGCCTATCCCAGCCTTGGTATGTTTTACTCTTCCAAGGCAAACTCCTGGGCTCACCAGGTACAGTGGCTCACACCTATAATCCCAGCACTTGGGAGGCCAAGGTGGGTGGATTGCCTGAGCTCATAGGTTTGAGACCAGCCTGAGCCAGAGCAAGACTGTCTCTAAAAAAAGTAGCCGGGCATTGTGGCGGGCACCTATAGTCCCAGCTACTTGGGAGATTGAGGCAAGAGAATCCCTTAAGCCCAGGAGTCTGAGGTTGCTGTGAGCAGTGACGTCATGATACTCTACCAAGGGTGACAAAGTGAGACTCAAAACAAAAACTAAAAAACTCCTGGGCTTAAGGGATCCTCTTGCCTCAGCCTCTCAAGTAGCTGGGACTATGGGCATGTGCTACCATGCCCAGATAACTTTTTCTATTTTTTATAGAGGGAGAGTCTGGCTATGTTGCAGGTCTCAAACTCCTGGCCTTACGTGATTCTCCTGCCTTGGCCTCCTAAAGTGCTATAATTACAAGTGCGAGCCACCACACCCAGCTGGTCTACCATCTTGACTCAGTTCTGATTGTTACTTGAAAAGAAAATGTTTCCTCCTTCCTTAAGCCATGAAGCAGGACAGTTCCCTAGCAAGTTTCTATGTCTCAGTTTTTTTATCCGAAAAACAACAATAACACCAGCCCTACCAACATCACAGGTTACCTGGAAGGTTCTCAACAGTGGAGATTTAAAAATGCTCTAAAATTCCTGTGTAAACTGAGTGTGTTTACTACTATACCTACTTCTGCTTACTATTATGCCAATTACTATCCTCCCAGTGAAAGTCTCTTCTCTCTCATTGTCTTACATCACCAAATAAGGAGAACAGGGTCTTCATCATGGCAGCCAGGGTAGTGAAGTCCATGGTCCCAACAAGCAGCAGGAGTATCTGCATGGCCAACAAGACGATCTCTGCATCAGGTTCACATAAGCAGTCTAAGAGGCATGGCAACAGGCTCTTGACGTCTTCCCTCTGTGTATCCAAGGGGAAAGCATCACCTCCTCTCCTGACAGCACATCATCGGGTACCACAGGGAGGGTCCTCACCTTTATGCAGTACCTAGTGCTTAGTGAATTTTAGGTAGGGCAGGATAGTTCAGAATGGAGAAGAGGACACGACTGTCCTGTCTCGGTATTGGCTGGCCTGATATGTAGAGGAGGGGGAGGGCTGTTGTGAGCTGCCTCACAGGCAGAAGTGGGACCAGAGAGGGAAGATCTAGGATGTGGACACTGGCTCACTATAAGGAAGAGTTCTCCTAACGATGAAAATGGAACAGCGAGCTCAGGTCACAGTGAGTTCCCAAGTATGGAAGGTATCTAGCCAGGGGCTCAAAGATCTCTCCACCCGAATTCAAGCAGAATTTGACCGATGACCCTTAGGGTCCTTCCCATTCTGAACTGGGATTCTGCTCTTCTAAACTCCTGAGAGGAAGCAGTTTCAGGGTTGTAAAATTTAAAACATACATGCAAAAAAGTAAGTAGAATAAAGCAACAGATATTAATGCATCCATAATCAGAATTAATATATAATAGTATTTGCCATTTTTGCTTCAGATATGCCTAAGGCTTAAAGGGACATGTGAATGTTGTTCAGGTTGTGATGATACTGAGTACATTTTCCCCATAAATTTCAGATGTCAAATATTATGAATATATACAACTTATAATTTTTATTTCATTTAATTTCATTTATTTTTTAAACAGTGCTTGCATATTCCTAGGTATAAATTCAATTGGTACAAAGGATATGCAGCAAAAAAGACCCTCTTCTACCCACCACCCTCAGCTGTATCAGTTTCTTTGGTGTCTTCTTGGGATATCTTATTTGAGACTTAAGAATCAGTGGTCTGGGGGCCCCTCCTACCATCTCCTGGTGTCTGGCAAGATTGCGCAGTCCTCTCAGGGCAAGAATCCTAAAAAGATAATTTCCATGATGCAGCCATTCTATCAAGCGGGCAATGGAGTATACACTAGGTAGTCTTCTAGCCAAGGGACTCCGGAGAAGCTGAAAGAACCCAGAAATCAGCCAAGAAATTACCAGTAAGCCTTTTTTCATGAGGAAAGCCAACTTCCTACCAACTTAAAAACCCATATTTTCCTTTGAAGTTTCTATGATAAATCACATCCCTTACCGGGTCAAAGTACACAAAGAAATACCGAAAGACATACTGAATAATGAATGTGTGGAAAGAAGAATTTCAGTAAATGTGAATCTGAAAAATATTTGTATACCACACATGAAATGGATCCCAGCCTTCTACTCAGTTGGATATGGTCTAGGAAAGCAGATACTGCTTTATAGCCTTCCTGAATCCGTTTTTTTTTTTTGAGATAGAATCTCACTTTGTCACCCCAGGTAGAGTGCCATCACATCATCGTAGCCCACAGCAACCTCAAACTCCTGGCTTCAAGTGATCCTCTTGCCTCAGCCTCCCAAGTAGCCTGAATCCAGCTCCTAAAGAATGAGTCTTACCTCTACAAAAAAGCCTGCAGATGTGAGTTTATGTTCATCATTCCCTCGGTTAAGAAGAGGGACTAACAAGTACATGACCTTATGTGCAAGGAGGTGATTTCTTTCCAGCAAAGCACTGAAAAACAGAATACCAACAGAATGACTCTCAGAAATGTTCCCATACAGAGCTCATTTTCTTGGGGCTCAAGACCCTCTTATATTTTTGTCCAGCTTTAGGTATACAGGATATGGCAGGACCAGGACATCTGAAAAATTTCCCCAGCCTTATGGAAATTTGCCTACTCTGTTATGAGAAGGTTATTCAATCTTAGTTGCTGTGATAACTAAAAGGGACATAATTGCCTCAAACACCACTGATTTAGAACAGGTGGGTGTATGCAGGACAAGGAAGCCTTACTTGGCAAGGAGAAATACCCCCTGAAGATGGCAATCTTTTCCTTCCAGAAGAGTCCATCCTTTATGCTTTTCCATGATGCTGAATTCCTGCCAGCACAATGTTCTGAGAAGGAGAGTCTTTATAGCCTGCATGGCAAAGCTAAATCAAATAAAATAGTATGGGTGAATTTAATAAGTCCCTCCAATTTAACATGCACACAATCACCCTGCTCTCACTAAGGATGGCCATAAATTGACAACTGGTAATTCTCTTCTTTCTAGATTTTTCAAGACTCTTAATAATCCAATAACTTGAAAGGCTCTTCACACAAGTTCTCAACATAGAGAAATCTAACCAGAATCCTATTTCCCCAGGAGTTTGGAAGGAAATACACTGTAAAACAAATGATCTAGAATGCTAAACTGATACCCACTATTTTTGTAAAGCTTTACTGAGATACTATTAAACCCCATAAAATCTATCTCCATTGCTTTTCTTTCTTTCTTTTTTTTTTTTTTCTAGCAATGGAATCTCACTATGTTGCTCAGGTTGGTCTCAAACTCCTGGCCTTCGTAATCCTCCTATCTATCTCAGACTTCCAAGTGCTAGGATTACAGGTATGAGACACCACAACCAGCCTCTCCACTGCTTTGCTATTATTTGTCTGTCTGTTTGTTTTTTTGAGACAGTCTCAAGTTGTCACTCTGGGTAGAGAGCTGTGGCATCATAGCTCACAGCAACCTCAAACTCTTGGGCTCAAGAAAGCCTTTTGTAAACTAATTTATAGCTTTTACATTAAAGCTATAACCTAATTATAACCAAAGAATATAGGAAAGGGGAAAGGGAGGGGAGGGAGGGGGAGGATGGGTGAAGGGAGGGTAATTGGTGGGACCACACCTATGGTGCATCTTACAAGAGTACATGTGAAACCTACTAAATGTAGAATATAAATGTCTTAACACAATAACTAAGAAAATGCTAGGAAGGCTATGTTAACCAGTGTGATGAAAATATGTCAAATGGCATATAAAACCAGTGTATGGTGCCCCATGATTGCATTAATGTACGCAGCTATGATTTAATAATTAAAAAAAAAAAAAAAGAAAGTCTCTTGTCCCAGTTTTTCTATTTTTAGTAGAGATGGGGTCTCGCTTTTGCTCAGCCTGGTCTCAAACTTGTGAGCTCAGGCAATCCATCCACCTCAGTTTCCCAAGTGCTGGGATTACAGGTGTGAGCCACTGCACATGGCCTTCAGAATTTTTTTTTTTTTTTTTAACAGAAACTCACTCTGTCACCCCAGGCAGTGGTATCATCACAGCTTACTACAAGCTCAAACTCCTGAGTTCAACTTATCCTTCTGCCTCAGCCTCCCAAGTAGTTGGGACCACAGGTGCATGCCACAATGCCCAGCTAATTTTATATTTTTAATAGAGATGGGGATATCTTGTTCAGGCTGGTCTTGAACTCCTGAGCTCAAGTGGTCCTCTTGCCTGGACCTCCCAGAGTGCTAGGATTGTAGGCTTTTGTCACTATGCCTGGCCTTCTCCACTGCTTTTAAAACTACTTATTGAACTGTTATCTTGTACATGCCATCAGAGAATCTTAAAGCTGAAAAAGTCTTTGGGGATCACCTTGCCCAACTTCCTCATTTACAGATGAGGAAATGGAGGCACAGAATAATAGATGTGCCCACAGTACACAGCTTAGTTGAATGGATAAATTAGAACTACAACTAGAACTAGAACTCATTGACTCTTAGTCATATGTTTGTATATATCCTACATTATACGATATTTCCTCTGAAATAAATCCATGTACTACAGCCAAGATTAAGAAATTTCTACTGAGATGCTAATAGGGGCTTAAAATTATCTCTCCATGCAACAAAGCAGAAATGAGGAAATCGTTCCACAGTGGATTGGTGGATCACTACAGATTTGGAGGTGGGTTTAGGGAGGCTATTTTGCTTCTTTCTGTCTCTATTTGACTCATTAGGAAATGGTTGGCATGATAATCACACATTATTTTATAAAAGCATCTGGACCCAGACAGACAAGTTCACCCTGGTACCAATAAAACCAAAGACAACCAATGAAAGCCCAGAATAGTTTCTGGGAGTTTCAGTTTCACATCTCATGAGGGATGCAGACTGTAAGTTCTCCCACACCTGGGACCACATCTTGGTTATCCTTACGTCCACCACAGAGCCCAGTGCTTAAAGTGTTATTTTATATTGGTGAACTCATAATGGGTAGTACCACAAAGGGGTGACCTCTGAAGACATTTCCTGTTCTGTGTACAGGCCGCTTGGGATGGCAACGTCAGACATGGTAAGGCCGATGCTGTGGTGAATCTGGATGAGAAGTGTCATGAGAAGCTGAGGAAAGAGTCGGAACGTAGCTGCTCGGAACTGGTTTCCCACAAACACCTCATAAAGGGCGTCTGTTGCCTGTGGAAAAGACACAGAGCAAGTGAGCACTAGCCAAATCCTCACTTGGCTTCCCGGCCGATTGTGTTGGAACATGCTTTCTGGTTCTACTATGCTATACGCAGAACAGCAGTGGTAATCAGTATGGGGACAGTAAAGCAATGGGGAAAAGGAATAGGAGTGACATGGTCATTAAAAGTTACCGAAAAGTGAGGGAAGCCTTGAAATCCAGAAGTCATGAAGGAAACTATTAATATATTTGATTGCATACAAATATAAAACCGGGGCAAAATTTATCATAAAGTTAGATGACAAACAACAACCCAGAGAAGTATTTTCATCCATGTGTTATTCTTAATATATACTGTGCTCTCAGGCATTAGTAAGAAAAATTAAAGGCTTGCTATTCAAAGTGTGGGCTGCACACCAATAGCACTGACATCACCCGGGAGCTGGTTAGAAGCGGCGCCGGTAGTTCAGTGGGTAGGGTGCCAGCCACATACACTGAGGCTGGCCTGGGCCAGCTAAAGCAACAATTATAACAGCAACACAAAAATAGTCGGGTGTTGTGGCGGGCGCCTATGGTCACAGCTGTGTGGAGAGTCTGAGGCAGGAGAGTTGCTTAAGCCCAAGAGTTTGAGGTTGCTGTGAGCTGTGACGCTACAGCACTCTACTTGGTGACAGCTTGAGATCCTGTCTCAAAAAAAAGAAAAGAAATAGAGTCTCAAGCCTCACCCCAGATCTTCTGCATCAGAATCTATATTTTATTTTATTATTTATTCATATGTTTATTTATTTTTCTGAAAGAAAGTCTCACGTTGTTCCCCTTGATAAGGGTGTTATGGCATCATATCTCACAACAATCTCAAACTCTCGGGCTTAAGCGATTCTCTTGCCTCAGCCTCCCAAATAGCTGGGACTACGGGTGCCCACCACAATGCCTGGATATTTTTAGGCTGGTCTTGAATGCCTGAGCTTACACAATCTTCCTGCCTCAGCCTCCCAGAGTGCTTATAGGTATGAGCCACCGCACCCGGCCTATTTATTTTTTTGAGACACAGTTGTATTTTGTCGAGTGTCATGTTATAGCTCACAGCAACCTCAAACTCTTGGGCTTAAGCCATCCTCTTGCCTCAGCCTCCCAAGTATTTGGGACTATGTATGAGTGCCTGCCACAGAACCCAGATATTTTTAGAGACAGGCTCTCACTCTTGCTCAGGCTAGTCTCTAACTCCTGAACTCAAGCATTCCACCTACCTCAGCCTCCCAGAGTCTAGGATTATAGGCATGAGCCACTGCACCCAGCCCTTTCATGTGTTTATTTATTTATTTTACTTTATTTTTTTGGGCCAGGGCTGGGTTTGAATCCACCACCTCCAATATATGGGGCCAGTGCCCTACTCTTTTGAGCCACAGGCGCCATCCTCATGTGTTTATTTTTTTAGAGACAAGGTCTTGCTCTGTAACCCAGGCTGTGGTACAGTGGCATCATCATAGCTCCCTGCAACCTCAAACTCCTGGGCTCAAGAGATCCTCCTGTTTCAGCCTTCTGAGTAGCTAGGAATACAGACACCCACCACCACACTTGGTTAATAAAACACTTCATAGATTTAAAATGAAGATAGGTAGTTTCAGAGATTTTGCTCAGATGGCTGAGCGATTGTGGTTTGTGCACATATTAAATTTGAGAAACACCTGTGTATAGAACAAAGCAGACAAATCACAAAAGAAGAAATATAATTGGCCAATAAAAAACACATACAAATATTCAACCTTACCAATAACAAAATTATAATTAAAACAATGTTTTCTAATTTCGTTTATAGGCAAGGCAACAATGAAAGGACTGTATTGTAATGTTCAGCATGGTGTGGGTATGGGTAAAAAGCATTCTTGCACACCACTCTAGGAAGGGCAACTTCTCAAGGACAAAATAGGAATAAATGCCAAAATTTTAAGTAGATCCAGAGACCTAAAATTTCCCCTTTAATGAATTTTATCCTCAGAAAATAACTGAATTATATGACAACACTTATGTATGCATGTGATAGCACTGTTTTAATGGAAAAAGTGAAATTTTAAAAAATGTTCACTTAACAGGAACCTTGATAATTAAACGATGGTTCTGTACCATGTAAGATCTATTTTGAAAAAAGCAGTTACAAATAAACTGCTATGCAGGCCAGGTATAGTGGTTCACACCTGTAGTCCTAGTACTTTGAAAGACTGAGGCAGGAGAATTATATGAGGCCAGGAGTTTGAGGTTGCAGTGAGTTAAGACGGTACCACTGTACTCTAGCCCAGGCAGCAGAGTGAGACCTTGTCTTAAAAACAAAGAGGCCAGGCATGGTTGCTCATGCCTATAATCCTAGCATTATGGGAGGCCCAGGAGGGTGGATTGTTTGAGCTCAGGACTTTCAGCCCAGCATGAGCAAGAACAAGATCCCATGTCTACCAATAAGAGAGAAAAAAAACTAACCGGGCGTAGTGGCGCAAGCCTTAAGTCCCAGCTACTCAGGATGCTGAGGCAAGAGGATTGCTTAAGCCCAAGAGTTTGAGGTTGTTTTGAGTTATGTCACCACACTACCCAGAGTGATAGAGTGAGACTCTGCCTAGAAGGAACAAACAAACCAACAAAAACACTACTATGCAACCATGAAAAGGACAACAGAATATTAATATTCTTATATTGCTCTGATATTATTGATATTAATATTAATATTGATATGAAAAGTAATTCACATATTGTTAAAATTTAAAAAGCAGGTCATTAAACAGTATAGGCAGTATGAGCCTATATATATGATTTTATAGACTAATATATGTATATATATAAATGATTTTTTAGACCAAAATAATTGTATATATACCCTTACCTGCAGCTCCTAAAACTGCACTAAGATGATGTTACAGGTATTTTTAAAAAGGCATAAGCCCACAAGAACAGAGAGAAAAGGAAAGGAGACAATAGCAGATTAGAATTAGATACGTTGGGCAGAACCTGTATTTCAGTGGGTAGGGTGCCGGCCACATACACCTAGGCTGGCGGGTTCAAATCCAGCCCGGGCCAGCTAAACAGCAATGACAACTGCAACAAAAAAAATAGCCGGTGTTTTGGCAGGTGCATGTAGTCCCAACTACTTGGGAGGCTAAAGCAAGAGAATCGGTTAAGCCCAAGAGTTGGGGGTTGCTGTGAGCTGTGACACTACAGCACTCTACTGAGAGCGACATAGTGAGACTCTGTCTCAAAAAAAAAAAAAAAAAAAAATTAGGTAAGTTGGAATAATTTTAGAAGCTAAAAGAAAAAAGTATGATAATAACTTAGACCAGGAAATGCTGAACCATAAAACTGGTAGGGGAGAAAATAAACTAAAAAGTATATGTTGGGCTGTGGCTGAGGCCATGACACTCAGCTGATGCTTGGAGTTGGGCTGCTGTGGTCATCTTTTCACCATAGAAAAGGACACAAATGGAGAAGTTCTATGAGTGTGGTGTCATCCTTCCATGACAGCCACTCTAAGAAATCTGTTGCTGAGAAAATGCTGCCTTGTGGATGAAAATGAACTTCTCCATCCCTTTGTCTTTGGTCAGTATGGAAGGACATGGCTTTATATCACATCAGTTCAAGTTCCAGATTCCTCCATTTTGAAAAAGAAGCTGTCCAGGAGCTTGCCAGGACTCTGCCTGCCCTGGTGTGGCAACAATATGCCTGGACCATTCTTCATTCTTACGTGTACCTCACTGCAGAAGCTCTGGGAAGCTCTGCAGATGTGCACAGGTTATGTCGCTGGGTTTGTAGACTTGGAGGTAAGCAACAGACCAGAACTCTACAATGTGTTTGTGAATCTGGCCTCTTGCAAAAGAGGCCATGACAATGGGCAAATTGCACAAAGAAATTGGTCAGCTAATTGCTCAGTCTGTGGAAGATCCAGAGAAAATCAGACAGCCAGGTTATACAGGATATTGCCCTAAAAAACAAAGAAATCTTCGCCAACCTAGAACTGATTTCAGAAGCCTCAGATGATGGAGAAAAGCAAGTCCTCAATTTGGAGGCACTAAAGCAGAGGCAATTTCCACCAGCAACAGAAAACTTCCTTTACCATCTAGCAGTAGCCGAACAAATGCTGAAAATCTGATTCTGCCAGAATGTGTCCCCAATGACTGATAGAAAACTCTTTCACTCTATCCATTAACTATGTGAAATACTGAAAATAACACAGAAATGTTTTATTTTTAACATAAAACATTTGCAAATATTGAGATTTGACCTTTAAAACGTTGAAGCACATGAAAACACTTCCTCTGAGCTAATACAGTTTCTCTGAGCTAACACAGTTTCCTACCCACTGTTGGTGCTGAACAAAACGCTGTAACTACTATGTATAACATTACAAAATGGCCTGATGTCCTGGAGTAAGAGGAAAAAAGCTACAAAGTTCTTGTGCAGATCACAATGAAAATGCAAAAGCTTTCCTTATTGGGAGTTCTAGTTTGTCTCATGCTGTAGCCCTAAACTAATGGTTTACTTTCAGAAAGCTGCCTGAAATTTTGCTTTGTATACTTCTAGGAAGAATTTTAATTCCTCCTGAGGAGCTCTACTTTCTGAGCCAAACTACTAAGTTTTCTGCAGAATTGTCTAGAAGATCATTCAAAAGATCTTGCAATTGCACATTCATAAAAATTTTTTTTCCTGGTCTTTGAACATTTGGCCTATATCGTGCATAGATTTTATACTTCAGTAGACAGCTTTAATAATCCATATACTGTCACAGAAGCAAGTATATGGCAAACTTAAGCCAATTAGTACGCTTTAGCTAACCCAGTTGCTAATAATATTCTTTTGAAAAAAAAAAAATGCCAGTCCTTATATGGTAAAATGGAAAGCCCATTTTGAATATAAATGTCTGTAGTACTAAAGCAGTGATGTAATGTACTTGGTAAGGGAGTATAAGAATTAACTTCTTACAGATGCCAAAACCAGAAAATGTCTTCAGATCACTTTAGTGAAAGCAATGTGGCCACATATCAAGGTAACTTGATTTTTCAGGTATGTGCTTTTTTCTGTTCTTTTCTTTTGTTGGGGGGGGGGGACAGTCTCATTTTGTTACCCTGGATAGAATGCCATGGCATCATAGCTCACAGCAATCTCAAACACTTGGGCTTAAGAGGTCCTATTACGTCAGTTTTTCATTTTTTTTTTTTTTTTTAGTAGAGATGGGGTCTTATTGTTGCTCAAGCTGATCTTGAACTTGTGAGCTCAAGCAATCCACTGGCCTCAGCCTCTCAGAGTGCTAGGATTATAGGCATGAGCCACCGTGCCCAGCCTAGGTACCTTTTTCGTAATTAGAGACCTTAAAATTGCCAGATAAGCATGGAGGTCTAAATTACGCACTTCTTATTTTATTATGCATGTTGATATTAATTATGAAAGATTACTTTTTACTTAGTACTTTTGTCCTTAGAAATCTTACCTGGAAACATGTCTGTAAAAAATTTGTCTGTATTAGGTCTTTCATTTTTTTCTTAGTATTAGATATTTGTTAAGTAAAAATTAAAAACAGCCTTTTCCCCCTCCTTCTTTTGGATGGGGACAGGGGAGGACCTGAAATGAGGTGTTTACTGAGGCAAACAATTGAAAATTAAATCTGTACTTTATGAAAATGAATACTAACATCTTTTTCTTCTTCATTTTTTAATATTACTATGTTAGATAATGATCTAAGTTGTTAAAATTATAAATTTGTGATACAGAAATAAAATGGAAATATTTCGAAAAAAGAAAAGTATGTGTTACTCAAAAACATGTAATTTCATATTTCTTAATATAAAAAATTCAAACTCAAAAAACAAAACAAAATAAAACAAAAAAAGCCTGCAGCAAGACACCACCACATGAAGACAGCTGGGAGACACTGACGTACCCAGGTGACGACATCTTGCCAAGTTGTTTGTACAGTGCTGCCAGTGTAAGCGCACAGTTCATGAACTTTCAGACTTTCATGTGTGTATGTGTGTGCATAGACAGGAGGTGTTATGTGTGTGTATATATATGTCATATGTATCATAGGTCCACAATTGTGTACACACATTTTTATGTGCACATGTAATTTTTGTATAGGATTAAAATTTTTCCAAGTATAAAAAAAAAAAGAAAAGTATGTGTTGATAGTGGGAGAGGCTGTGGGTGTGGAGGTAGGGGGTTTATGAGAATTCTCTATCCTTCCTGCTCAAATTTGCTGTGAATCTAAAATTGCTCTAAAACGTGAAGTATTTGAAAGGAAAAAAATGGGAAGAAAGTATAACAAATATATGTACAAAAAGCTTATACATGTAGAAACACTTTGAGAAAGTTCATTTTTAAGACAATAGTACAGACATGAGCTAAGAATGATTTTTTTTTTTTTTTTTTTTTTTGCTATTTTTGGCCGGGGCTGGATTTTAACCCACCATCTCTGGCATATGGGGCTGGTGCTCTACTCCTTTGAGCCACATGAGCCGCCCAGCTAAAAATGATTTTTACATTTTTTTTAAAGCATTTGTTTTTTTAAAAATCCAGAGAATATGTGAAAGAGACTATATGTGGCCTGAGAAGCCTAAAATATTTACCATGTGCTCTGTTGCAAAAGTTTACCAACCCCTGTTCAAGGGGACCTTTATTTTCTATTTTACATACTTTTCAGATACAAGGTCTTGCTCCATCACCCACGTTGGAAGGTAGTGGCCCAATCACAGCTTGTGGTAACTCCAGACTCCTGGGCTCAGGAGATTCTCCTGCCTCAGCCTCTCAAGCAGCTAGGACTTTAGGTATGTGCCAGCACATCCAGCTAATTTTTAAATTTTTTTGTAGAAACAGTGTCTCACTATGTTGCCCAGACTGATTTTGAACTCCTAGCCTCAAGTAATCCTCCTGCCTAGGCCTACCAAGGCACTGGGATTTTAGGTGTAAGCCACTGTGCCTGGTCTATTTCACATACTTCTGTATTATTTGAAAAACATTTTTTTACAAGTTTGTATTACTCTTTAACTATCATGATAGATACTGTTTAAAGGCAGGAGAAGGAATATTTATAACATATTTAACCATGATTCCTGTATTCTTCCTAGCTCCCTCCATGTCAGTCTCCTGGTAGAGACACTGTGGATTTATAAATGGATGACAGAGCACATCTTGAGGGGAACCAAAAGGAAAACTCGGTCAGTGGGGTGCAGGATCAGTCACCCATGGAGGGGGCACCGTGGGCAGAGGTCAAGGGGCTTACAGCCACGGCCATGTAGGCCATCTTCTCCTCAGTGGGCACATTATGGCACTTCTGCAGCTTCCTCAGGAGCCTCCAGAGAATCCAGGTCGTGCTGGGCAGTTCTACCTCTAGGGTTCTCCACAACTCAGCCAGATGCCTAGAAATCCCAAAGAGGAAGATTTAGGAGAGTCCAGCTTATGCCACGCCATAACTACAACCTTCCTACAGTTTGTTTGGAATCCAATCTATAAGAGGGTTTCCTCTCTGCTCAGTTCTTCAGGGCATCAAAAGATTTACTGATTTCATAACTAACTCCCAAGGTTTTGCTGAGTCACGTTCCCATGGTTTCAGCATGGACTTCAAGGTCATTCATAAACTGGCCCCGAGTTAACTGTTTTTAACCTTACCACTTCCCTGTCATCTACCCTGTGCTCAAGCCACCTTTACCAAACAAACCACAGACTCTGAAAACCCTATACGTTTGCTTTCGCCACTTTCTTAAACCGGAAGGCCCTTTCCAGAACTCTTCTCTGCTTGTCAAAATCCTTCAGAGTCTAGTTCCAATGTCATCTCTTCTGTGAAGCCTTTGCTGCTTCTTCACCATGTCTCTCACAGAGTTTCCATAAGACTTTTAAAATTTTTTTCTTAAAGGAGGCTACAGTCTTACATGTGCTACTATCAGCTACTGTGAGTTTGCATGTTTTGTGTGTATTTGCCAGTTCCCTCTGAAGGAAGGGATTCCTTCTAGTTCTTCTATGAATTCCTCAGGGCCTAGCACAATGCCAGCTTCACAGAAGGCATTCAAAGACACGTTTATTCAATCCAGTCTAGGGCCCTCAAATTTTGGCTAAGGTCAGTCCCTGAAACAAAAGCTTTGATACCACTTAGATGAGATCTCTTAAGGAAAATAGTATGTAAGAACTTCTCTATCACTGATTCAAATGCAGGGTCTGAGAGTTATATAAACATTGTGGAAGAGCATTATGCTGGAGGGAAGAAGGGGGGTTACTCATGAGTTTAATCTATTCTTATTTTCAGAACTACCTAGCAAATCTTTGTTATCTTTGTATGCTACAGTCAGGGATTTTTTCTTTAAAAAATTTTAAATTATTATGGGTACAAAGTAGTTACATATATATGTATTGGGTACATGTGATGCTTTGATATAGGCATACAATGGAAATTAGTGAGATCAGGGTAACTGGGGTATCCATTACTTTAGGCGTTTATCATTTCTTTGTGTTAGAACATTCCAAGTCCACCCTTTTAGTTATTTTAAAGAACACCCTAACTTATTGTTGATTATAGTCACTGTGTTGTGGTTACATTCAGTTTTTAAAGTGTATTTAAAAAAAAATTTTTTTTTTGGAGACAAAGTCTCACTCTGTCACCCTGCATAGAGTGTCATGGCATCAGCCTAGCTCACAGCAACCTCCAACTCAAGTGATTCTCTTGTCTCAGCCTCCTGAGCACTACAGGTGCCTGCCACAAAGCCTGGCTAGTTTTTCTATTTTTGGTAGAGATGGGCCCTGCTCTTGGTCAGGCTGGTCTTGAACTCCTGAGCTCAAGCAATCTACCCACCTCAGCCTCCCAGAGTGCTAGGATTAAAGGGGTGAGCCACCAGGCCCTGCCTGACATTAACTTTTTTGAAGAGTCTAGTCCAATTATCTTATAGAATGTTCTTCATTCTGGATTTGTTAGATTGTTTCCTTATGATCATGTATTATATTCTAATTTATATTACAGGCACATATCTGTATCTTATCTCCTCTACAAGAAAATCATTAGAGTTTTGAGGGCAACCATGTTCCGCAGTACTCAGAGCTATGTCACATACTCCAGTTTAATCCAGAGCCCACTGGGCTCTGTTACCTGTCATATGGTATTGGATGATACAGAAGGTGGTTGAGCACTATATCTGTGTACTTGGGCCTGGATATAAACAAACTCACAGTAGTTATGATTTGTTCACGGAGGCTAGGCTGGCTGATTACAGATAGCTGGGCACAGATAACTCCCATAATTTCTGGCACCTGAAGAGAAAAAAGAAATTTCTAAGACCATAATCCTGTAGGGCACTGACGGTTCTTGAGGATATTTGTGAAAGGTCCTGAGGGGTTACTTTTAAACAAATGTTTATTATTTAAAAAGAGTTTGTGATCAAAACTACTTAAAATACATAGTGTATCTGTATGTATGTGTATGTGTATAAAAGAATTTGGAAGGATTTCTAATCAAAGATGTTACTAAAGTCTTTGAGTGATGGGGTATTAGATTTATTTTTTTCTTCTACATTTTTTCTAATTTTCTTTCAATGATTATATATTGCTTTTTTTTTTTTTTTTTGAGACAGAGTCTCAAGCTGTCACCCTGGGTAGAGTGCTGTCGCATCACAGCTCACAGCAACCTCTGACTCCTGGGCTCAAGTGATTCTCCTGTCTCTGCCTCCCAAGTAGCTGGGACTGCAGGTGCCCGCCACAACGCTCGGCTAATTTTTGGTTGCAGCTGTCATTGTTGTTTGGTGGGCCCAGACTGGATTCGAACCCGCCAGCTCAGGTGTATGTGGCTGGCGCCTTAGCTGCTTGAGCCACAGGCGCCGAGCCGATTATATATTGCTATTATACTAAGGCAAACTAATAAAAGTATCGCAAGGAAGCTGGGCCTTTTTCCACTGTGACTCTGAGAATGGCAGAAGAGTCCTTACGCATCCTCCCCCATAGATGCCCATTAGGCTCAGGTGAAGGAAATAGGAGCCACTGGCCTTGGCCCCTTTCTCTGCTTGGACTACTCTTCCCATCCACAGTCTCATGGCTTCAGGTCACTGTGGAGTTGTTAGCTTCTCAGAGAAGCAGTCCTCAATAACTTTATATAAAATGTGTACATCATCCCAGTTGCCAGAAACTGGTTTAAGGATTGGCAGGTGAGAACATTTCACTCTGCCCAATGAAATGTAAGGGTAAATTTACTGGGGGCTTGTGGGAAAGATTTTCTTTCCAGAATAAAGACAAGAAAAGCAAGGCAGTAGCTCTCTTCTTTCTGGATACAGTCTTAGTTGCTCAGGAAGTCTAAAATTGTTGCAACTGCCTTATGATCATGTGAATGGACAAAGTAGAAAGATAGAAACACCTCTGGGTTTTCTGTTGAATCACTGAACCAGTCCTGGAAAATACTCTACATTCAGACTTCCTATTATGTGAGATAATAAATCCCTTGGTTAAGCTTCTCGACAGCTACTTTTTGGCTGCTGAAAGCACCCACTGATACAAGGGAAAATCTCATTATGCACTCATCATATTGTTACTTTTGCATCTTTGCTATTTTAATCGTTTAAAAATGGGTTCTCATCACTTTAAAATTACTTTTTATTTTTTATTTATTTTTGACATGAAGTCTCACTCTGTCACCCACATGGAATATAGTGGAATCATCGTAGCTCAATGCAATCTCAAACTCCTGGGCAATCCTCCTCAAGCTCCCACGTTCCCAAGTAACTGGGACTAGAGGCACCCACCAGGTCACCCAGCTAATTTTTCTATTTTTAGTAGAGACAGGGTCTTGCTCTTTTTTAGGCTGGTCTGAAACACCTGAGCTCAAGCAATCCTCCTGCCTCAGCCTCCTCAGGATCACAGGCATAAGCCACAGCCCTTGGCCTATTCTCATGTTTTGATTTTTTTTTTTTTAGACAGAGCCTCCTTCTGTTGCCCAGGGTAGAGTGCATGTCATCAGCCTAGCTCACAGCAACCTCAAACACCTGGGCTTAAGCATTCCTTCCGCCTCAGCCTCCGGAGTAGCTGGGACTACAGGCTCCCGCCACAATGCCTGGCTAAGTTTTTCTACTTGTTTTTGAATGAGAGTCTCACTATGTCACCCTTGGTAGACTATCATGGCATCACAGCTCATAGCAACCTCAAATTCTTGGGCTTAAGCGATTCTCTTGCCTCAACCTCCCAAGTAGCTGGGACTACAGGTGCCTGCCACAATGCCCGGATATTTTTTTGTTGCGGTTGTCATTGTTGTTTAGCAGGTCCAGGCCGGGTTCAAAACCTGCCACCCTCAGTGTATGTGGCTGGTGGCATAACCACTGTGCAGAGCCAGTTTTCCTACTTTTAATAGAGTCAGTCTTGGTCTTTAGTAGAGCTCTTTTAGTAGAGCTCAAGGGATCCTCCCACCTCAGCCTCCCAGAGTGCTAGGATTACAGGCGTGAGCCACTGTGCCCGGCCTCTTTTTTATTTTTATCAAAGCACAACACGCACATATTTTTAAAAATCCAGTGGCATTTCAGGGCTCTCTCCTCTCTACTCCCCAGGTGTGTTCTCTAGAGACAACAACTTTCATCTCTTTTGTCTCTTTCTGTATGGCCTTCTCTATTTCTAAAGGATGCAATTACATCTTTATTTCTTGATGCATCCATTTTAGATACATGTAGATAAATTCTCTTTATTTTAAGCTGAGTCTGCCTCCTTGTAGGGTTACTTGTGGCTTATTTTATCTTGATACCCGAATCTATCTGGATGAGTTTCTAAGTCAAAGATACTGTTCTCTAGAAAGGTTACTGTTCTCATACGTGTTAATTATATCTCCCCAGAAAAAAACTCTGCTCTTATGGAAAATGTGGACCACACCTTATATTTAAAAATTTCTCCTCCTCATTGCATACGTAGTGGTTGTGTTGTTTTATAAGTTTATTGAATGGATGAATGTCTGTATCCTTGTCAGTTGTTCTCTGCTGAATAGAAGGAGACCTCAGCAGCTGCAGGAATGAAAGGGTCTTGCCTGTATTTGGAACCCTGGAAACGGCCACTGAGCTTTTACCTTCTCAAATCGGGACTCTGCATTTTTCACCAATGTTATCAGCAATTCTCCTGCTGACTGCTGGGTGCAGGGATGTTTCAGATTTTTCAGGCCAGCCACTGTAGTCATTACAAACTGGCAGAGCTCATTTGAACTGAGAAAAACTTCAAAGACCTGAAATGATTTAGGGAAAAATGAACTTCCAAGAAAGATGATAGGATACAAGGAGCCCTGGACAAGCACGAGATTCTAAGTTAACCATCAGAGAAGCATACAAAGATGTATGAGGCTGTTTGCTTCAGTCTTGTTTACAAAGGTGAAAGAAGCAACCCAAACATCCAAGGCAGGGGTCTTTGCCTTTTTTTTTGCAGTTTTTGGTTGGGGCTGGGTTTGAACCCGCCACCTCTGGCATATGGGACCGGCGCCCTACTCCTTTGAGCCACAGGCGCTGCCCTGCATAGCCTTTTTAATGCTCTTTCAAAAGCTTTATCATGAGATCCTCAGAAAGAATGATAATTAAATTTTGTTGTTGCTTTTTAATTTTTTTTTTAGAGAGACAGGGTCTTACTATATTTTCCAGGCTGGTTTTGAACTCCTGGCCTCAAGCAACCTTCTTGCCTCAGCCTTCCCAAAGTGCTAGGATTACAGGCATGAGTTACCGTGCCCAGCCAAGAGTGACACTTTTATGGGATTAGGAAAAGACTCTAATGGTATTCAGTTGACATGGTCCCAGACTTAATGAAGATGGCAGACAACATATTAAATGACATTTTGCTTCTTGCACTTGACAGTATAAAGAATGCTTCAAATGATTTTAACAGGTACAATCTCCTGGACACTTACTATACAATAGCCATTATGTAAAATGTTTTCCATATGATATCTCATTTAACCCTTATAACAAGTGATTTATTCAAATTTTTACAGATCCCCCTTCTATCAGATAGAAAACTGATACACAGAGAGATTAAATTACCTGATACATCTGACTCTAAATGAATAATGTTTGTAGGTTTTCTTTTTATCCCTGATCCCTAATATCCCTGGTTAGTCAACGTGTAAATATTTGGGTTTTTTTAAATTTGTTTGTTTTTTGAGACAGAGTCTCACTATGTCACCCTCGGTAGGTGCTGTGGCGTCACAGCTCATAGCAACCTTAAACTCTTAGGCTTAGGCGATTCTCTTGCCCAAGTAGCTGGGACTACAGGAGCCCACTACAATGCCTGGCTATTTTTTCATTGCAGTTGCCATTGTTGTTTTAGCAGGCCCAGGCTAGGTTTGAATCTGCCAGCCCTGGTATATGTGGCTGGTGCCATAAGCACTGAGCTATGGGCACCGAGCCAGGGTTTAAAAAAAATTTTTTTTATACTTATACAGCTCTCCAGTGTGAGTAAATATTTGCTGAATAACAAATAACTCTGTTAATTAGAAAATGTATAGTTCCTTGGACCAATCACATTCTCAGGAACCTGGAAGGAGAGCTGGTCTGAAGACAAATCCAGGGATACAGGTAATCCAGGCATACAGGATACAGGCATCACAGACAGGTTGGACTAAACCATAAATTAAGAAGGCAAGGTGTACAAGTCATAAACATGGTGCCTAGGCTCCAAACTATGGTGTGTTTAGACAGCACAATTCCCTGGACAATTTTGTATACTTAGTTGTTATTTTTATTTATTTATTTATTTTTTGAGACAGAGCCTCAAGCTGTCACCCTGGGTAGAGTGCAGTGGCTTCACAGCTCACAGCAACCTCAAACTCTTGGGCTTAAGCGATTCTCCTGCTTTGGCCTCCCAAGTAGGTGGGACTACAGGCGCCTGCCACAACGCCTAGCTATTTTTGGGTTGCAACTGTCATTGTTCTTTGGCGTGCCCTGGGTTGGATTTGAACCCACCAGCTCAGGTATATGTGGCTGGCGCCTCAGTCGCTTGAGCCACAGGTGCTGAGCCATATATGCTTAGTTTTATAAGAAACTACCAGAACTCTTTCCAAAGTAATTTTACTGTTTTACAATTTCTATGAACAAATGCGTGAGACTTCTGGTTGTTCCCCATCTTTGTCAACATTTCATACTGCCATTATAATTTTAACCATTCTGATTACCTGGGCAATTTTGAAGGGACAACTGTAGAACTGTTTAATGTCATAGAGATCTAGGAATTCTTGACATTTTTTCAATGCTCTTCTCAAGCTTTGGTGATTTTTCTTGTTATGAGTAGTATCTGAGAAAAAAATAGGTGTTAATACTTTGTTTTGTCTTGATTTGATAACTGGTTGACCTCCAGTTTAAAGTGAATCACAAGATCTCACGCTTATCTTTTTCACTTGAACAAAAATGCCTGGGGAAGGGAGTGGGTGTTAATCTGAAGGTTGATTTGTTTCCCTTTTCTTGTGGAGCAATATATGAAAAAAAAAAAAAACTGAAAGAAAAAGAAAAGAGCTTTTTACAAGAGCAGTGTTTTGTTGTTGTTGTTGAGACAGAGTCCCACCCTATGCCCTGAGCAGAGTCCAATGGCATCACAGCTCACTGCAACCTCAGGCTGTGGGCATCTTGCTACCTTAGCCCCTGGAAGCTGCTGGGATTACAGGCACTCACCGCAGTGCCCAGCTGGTTTTTGTTTTTTTATGAGTTGGGGTCTCAAAACTCCTGAGTCTCGAACTCCTGAGCTTAAGCAATTCTCTGTCCTCAGCCTCCCACAGTGCTAGAATTACAGGTGTGAGCCACCACGCCCAGTAAGAGCACAGTTTTTGAACAATTTTTGAGTACAATCAAGCCACGCTACCTGATTTTCCCACTGTCGAGGAATTCTGAGGGGTCTCCCTATGAAGTTTAGAATTGCCCAATCTTATACTGTTTGATAATTCTGATTATCAGAACTCTTTATGTGTCTAGTTTTGCTGATTATTGAGGCTACCAACAATTCTTCTAGTATCTTATTTTCCTCATGTTTTATCGTGACCTCATATATTCTAGAAAATTATCTATGAAAAGTTGCTGAGAATTAAGGATACTATCTCTCTAGCTAGAAAACAAGCTCCCTCGGGAAAGGAGTTTTATCTGTCTTATTTACTGATACATCCCTAGAACAATAAATGCTTCATAAATATTTGTTGAATCAAAAATCAATTGCATTTTCTTGGCCGTGTATCTTGGTAGACACTGCTCACACTGAGAGTTGCCTCAAGATGGGACAACTGATCTAGGAAGCATGAAGCGTCCTTTCCATGTGATGAGCAAGACTAGGCAAGAGCAATAACAGTCATGTATAGCTTAACGATGAGGATGTGGTCTGAGAAACGCATTGTTAGGCCACTACGTCATTGTGTAAACTTCATAGGGTGTACTGACCCAGACCAACTACACACCTAGGCTAGATGTTACAGCCTATTGCTCCTAGGCTATAAACCTGTACAGCCTGTTACTGTAGTGAATACTGTAGGCAACTGTAATAGAATTGTAAGTATTTGTGTATCTAAACATAGAAAAGGTATAGTAAAAATAGAGTAGAAAAGATAAAAATTGGCACACTTCTATAGGGCACTTACCATGAACGGAGCCTGCAGCATTGGAAATTGCTCTGGGTTGTGGTGAGGGAAGGTGAAGGCCGAGGCCATAACTGCAGGTTACCAAAGACTTTAAAAACACTGTACACTTAGGCTACATGAAGTTTATAAGAAAAAAATTTTCTTTCTTCAATAATAAATTAATCCTAAATTACCTTGTTACTTTAGAAACTTTGTAATTTTTAAAAATTTGGTCAGCTGTACAAAAATATTTTCTTTATATCTTTATTCTATAAGCATGTTTGTTTTTTTTTACTGAAAAAAGAATTTTTTTTTCTTTTGAGATAGTCTTACTCTGTTGCCCTTGGTAGAGTACCGTGGCATCAGCCTAGCTCATAGCAATCTCAATCCCTTGGGTTCAGGTGATCCTCTTGCCTCAGCCTCCCAAGTAGTTAGGACTCCAGGTATCTGCCACAACGCCTGGCTAGTTTTTCTATTTTTAGTAGAGACAGGGTCTCACTCTTGCTCAGGCTGGTCTTGAACTCCTGAGCTCAAGCAATCCACCCACCTCAGCCTCCCAGAGTGCTAGGATTACAGGTGTGACCCCCGCGCCTGGCCTGTGTTGTGCTTTTATATAACTGGCAGCAGTTTTGTTTACACCAGCATCACTACAAACATGTAACACATTGCTCTATAATATTAAGACCGCTCTGATGTCACTAGGTAATCTTATGAAGCCACTCTCACATATGCAGTCTGATGTTGACTAAAATGTCCTTATGTGGTTGGTACACGACTATACTAGGTAGGGACTGAGTAGACGGCAATTCGGACACTGGGAGGACGCAGTACTGGGTTAGATACTTCCTAAAGTCTCTCCTAACTGGGTTCATCCCTTGACCATGTTGGCCCTCTCTGTATTTTCCAAACTCCTCCAGCTCCCATCTGTGGGGGCCCTTGCTTACGCCACTCCTTCTGCCTAAGATGCTCTTTTTACCTCTTCACCTGGCCAACTACGCTTTCTTCTTCAGATTATCTTCAGAGAGGCCTTTTATGAACCTTACAACTAGATCTGATTCTTACTCACAGGTCCTGTAATCTCCCTTCATAGCATTTACACAGTATTCACTACTGTAACATGCTGTACAGGTTTATTTATTTGATAATGACAGTTATTTGTTGATTCTTGGGTTGTCTGAATCCTCCATTGGACTTTAATATAATGACTGGGACCACTTGTGTTTTGTTTACTTCTGGATCCTGAGTACGTATTAAATAAACATGTGTGGGATAAGTGAGTGAAGGCCTGAGCAATGGCAAGGGCTTCTCTCATTTCTGATCAAACCCATCTCTCCAGTTTGTCCACAGGGCCACAGGTTTAGCCGCTCCCTGGCCATGCAGATGGCTCACAAGGGGTCTGATCTAATTTTATGATTTTAATTATTAAGTCAGTGTTGCTTCACCTCTGCCTATTGACTATATACCTTTCTCCCTCTCTTTTTTGTAAAATTGCAATAATTTTAGGGCGTACAAGTGTCTTTTATTACATGATAAATTGTATAATGCCCAAGTTAGGGCTTTTGGTGCACTGTCACCAGAAAAGTGCACACCGTACCTAGAAGTTAGGTTTTAATCCTTTCCTCCCCTTCCATGCTCCCCCATCTTAGTTTTCAGTGTCTGTTACACCATTTTATGGGCATATACATGTATATCCCTCATTTGTGAGAACTTGTGAGAACATTCCTAAGATACTTCACTCATGGATCATGTACCTTTCTCTTTGTGAATTACTGTAAAAAGTCTCTAGAACATGAGGAGTACATAGGAGGGTGGTGCTTATGTTGTGCTAGGCAGCGGTTCTCAACTTGTGGGTCACAACCCACACTGTATTAAAGGGTCGTGGCATGAGGAAGGTTGAGAACCACTGTGCTAGAGAATTCATTCAGGGCCTCCTTTGGCAGAGCCTTACACTTGAGCCTCATGGTGATATGGAGCAGGTAGTGCGTGCCCTCTGCAGCCTCCTCAGCCACCTCTTTCAGTGGGTCCCCACACAGTAGTGCCATCAGAGCCACTAGATGTCCAAGTCTTTGGAATCTCAGTGGAGGCTAATTAAGAAGGAAAAAGAAAAATGCCATCAGAATACAGGTGCATCTAGTGCTTTAGATTTGAGTTGTTGAGAAGCAATCCTACTTCTACCCAAACTCAAGTGCAAGGGTCACTTTCAGTTCTTGTGTAGGGTTCACATTTAATATGGGTAGATTCAATATATCCAGCAGATGGTATTAAATAGGGAAATTTTAGCTTAAATAAACAATCTGAATAATGAAAAAGCTTTCTGCATAAAGATGTTTATTCTAGCAATGTTTTTAAAGATTTATTTTGGAAATAATTGCATAATAATAGTAAAGAAAATATGGCACAACCACTCTATGTCTATAAGAAATCAAATATCTAAGTAATTTATAGTACTGGAAAATGTACTGTTTTGTTAAGTAAAAAAGATGAATGCAAGCTTGGCGCCCGTGGCACAGTGGTTACGGCGCCAGCCACATATACCAAGGTTGGCGGGTTTGAATCCAGCCCTGGCCTGCTAACCAACAATGACAACTGCAACAACAACAACAAAATAGCTGGATGTTGTGGCAGGCGCCTGTAGTCCCAGCTACTTGGGAGGCTAAGGCAAGAGAATCGCTTGAGCCCAAGAGTTTGAGGTTGCTGTGAGCTGTGACACCATGGCATTATATTCTGGGTGACAAAGTGAGACTCTATCTCAAAAAAAAAAAAAAAAAAAAAGATGAAATAAAGGCCGGGCACAGTAAATCTATGGGAGGCAAAGGGGTGGGGGGTGGGGTGGGGTGGTTTGCTTG